>PVJO010011318.1:0-60319 GCA_004026905.1 Hystrix cristata
AACCTTGTTAGTAGCCTCATCCATGTGATTCGTTGTGAAGAAAGACTTATAAATACTGTATTGGGACTTTATAAAGAATTTCCTGTAGTGGATATTGATTTTTGCTGAAGGAAGCTTGAACAATGAAAACATGTTATTAAATCTCATTAGACTCTATTAGTTATTTCCCATCAGCTGGGGAAAACTCCACAGTTTTAAAGCTAGATCTGTAACGACACCCAGTGGCCAAAATGTGAACCGTTGAGATTTTTAAAATAGGTATTTTCCTCAATTTACAAATACCATTTCTTCTACTTTACCTTTAAATTTTGACGGCCATCAATAACAAACCTTGAAACGGTCCTACATCAGAAATACCATCATGAAATCCAGGCAAACCCTAAGTGCTATTTTCAGTAGTGAAACTTTCCCTATCAGTTCAGGCCAGCAAAGATTTCAAGTTATCAAAGGGTAATAGTCATAAAGAAAGCTGTTAAATGTATAGAAAGTGATTTGTGTCAGTATATAGTAAACAAACAACAGACCAGACCCAGGAGAGCGGCAAAGACTAGAAAGGCTTTACTATAGTCACACATGGCCCTCTAAATAATTAGGAAATAATATGCTTAGCAGTTGAGTTAACAGTAATGACTTTACCTAGTACCCACTCCACCATGGTAGAGGGTAATTTTGTATGTTCATTCACTTACTGAATATCAAAAAGTACTTTCTGGTATCACAGGTTGAAGAGCAGACTTTGAGAGTGAGATTACATTTCTGAAGTTTGTGAAAGTGTATTCTTGGGATCCTACTTGCAGAAGGGACAGCCAGGAAGGAGGAGTCAGAAGAGTGGGGAGGTGGGCTCCTCTGGAGTCCCCAAGAGGCTTCAGCTGACCTCACAGCCTGGCTGCTCAGCGTTGTCCCTTCCTGGGATGAGTGGGTAGGTCTTATCCTCCGCATCCATTCAGTCATTGGAATGGGCCTTGTTCTTGAGAAAGGGCATTTCCTGGGTGAAACTGTTCCAGGGAGGGCTGACAGCTGAGGCTTATCTACTGACAGATTTATCTCCTCAACCCAGCAGTTGAGATCAATCCTCCAGTCCCGAGGGTGACGTGCATGGCTCATCAAAACATCTGCCACACTGACGCAACCCTTCACAACAAAACAGGCTTTCTGATCTTTTGTAATTAAAAGATACACAGTAAGCAAGTGGACACTCCAAGAAACACTTAGTGTGAGGGAAGTGTGGACTTCAGGAGAATAACAGGCAGAGGTTGGAGGAGAGGACCAGTGCTCAGGACTTCCGGTTGCATCATCAGCTTAGAAGGTGGGAGGGACACCAGAGAAATGTGACATTCGGACTGGGAAGTGTTTAGCTTGTTCTGTGTGCAGTTTGAAGGTACTGTAAGTTTACAAAGGGAACAGAAAGCACAAAGTACACAATTAGGTGGTCACAGAACAGATTGGACTAAAAGGACATCAGGCATTTCAAAGCCAACACAGGGATACAACATGTTCTTTTAAAGGTCACCCCCAGTTTGGTCCTATTGGTTCTGGTTTCATTTCTCACCATTGCTTCTCGATCCCATAGACCCAGTATGCAGTGGCCTCTTTAATTCTCTGAACATATGTCAACCTCATTTCTTTGATATCCCTGACACCAATGAAATTTTATGCAGTCTTTTAGGTCCAGCTCAGATTTCACCACCTCTTGAAAAGCTTTTCTTGTTTCAAGCCCCTTTTTAAGAGCTTCTGTATTGTTATTCTTAGGATAAAGCAAAAATTTGTTAATGTAACTCAGAAAAAAATGATTTTGAGGGCTCTCCAGAATTATCCCATCCTTTGTGTCTTTCATATGTTAGATACTTCATTGTTGAGAAAGTCTTTGTAAATAAAATTTCTTTCATAAGTAAAATTGCCTTACTGATGATTCCCCTTCGAAGAATCATCGTTTAATCGAGAGTATTTCCAAGGTGACAGATGCACTAAGACATTTAAAATACTCTGGACTAGTTTAACTAATCACCCTTAGAGCCTTAAATGCCAGCGTTTGCCAAACTAGCTAGTTTAGGTGGCTATTATCAGAGGATAATAGGCTATCTTTACCTTCACTTACAGTCCTACGGTTGCAAATGTACTGTTTTACTTGGAAGTATTTCACATAGAAGAAAAATATAATATATTTTGGCAAATGGGGTTTCCTTTTGCGTTTCTCCTCAGAGAGTTTGTCTTGCAGTTTTGTTTTTTATTCCCGCCTTAATCCACTGTTACTCTACTGGAAACCTGTTGCTATGGTGTATGGTGGGGAAGAGGGGGACATTCTAGAGTATTCTGTCTTGGTCTTTAAGCATGTTTGTTTCTTGGGAGCATGACCTTTATTGCTCCCTTTTCTCTTGGCTGTGGTATCCCCAATTTAAACATTCGCTCCTGTTGACGATGGCTTTTCCCTGTTAGATGAGACTAGAAAGTGGGCTGGAGTAGAAGTCCCTTCTCCCAGCTGGGTAAAATTTACTACTGCCCTTGGGGAGAAGGTCTTCCTACTGGTAAGCAGTCTTGTGTTAGGGAGGATTTGAAGCGTTTTCACGCCTGTTCTTTATCCTCTCCTGCCAGGGCTGTGGGAACTTTCTGGGATCCTCAGATCCTCCCTGTGAGAACCTGTTGGCATTTCTAGAGGGAAAGCATGTGTGTGTGTGTGTGTGTGTGTGTGTGTGTGTGCGCGCGCGTGCCATCCATCCCCGTCTCCCATACTGGTGGCCTCCAAGAGTTCTCGTTTTCATGAGTCTACACTCAAATCCAAAGTCATGAAAATGACTGTTTAAGTGTTTCTGTTGGTTTGTGGAACCCAGCAGCTTCTGCTCTGACTTATTGTCTGTCTTTGGATGTGCCTCTCTCCAAATTTGGGGAAGCTGCTGTTCTATTCTGATAGGTCCAAGAAGTCCTTTATTTTCTTCCAGTTTTTCTTGTTGGGAGGATTGGAGAGGTGAACCTCTAAGTTCTTTATGTATCACATCTGAGCAGATATTTTCTTAACTAAGATTTTTCAGTTACTGGGAGCACAGGAGGTAGTCATAACAGTGAGGACAGCATTGTCTTCTGTACTCAGGCTTGGGTGACTGAAATGAAACAAGCAGCCCAGTATAAGCTATACTCACATGCACTAATTACTTTGGGACATATTTTGTCAGAAGGATTTTGAGGAATGAATAGTTCATGCTGATAAAGGTAGGACTCAATTATTAGCCAACAGAGGCATTGCTGGAGAACTACCCAGAAAGGTTTAATCAGACTGGAGGGACCCAAAATGATCAGCAATACTAGATCATGGCCAGACTACAGTGTTTGAACCAAAATGTTGTATTCTGTGGTCAGCATGGAGTCACTATTGGGTAAACTGAAAGGACACTGGGTTAGTAGATTTGCTATCCAGATAGAGACAAAAAGGAGACACTGAGAAAGTGGTAGCACCTTAATAATGATAAAATCAGAAATTTGAGAGGTGAACATCAATAGTCGTTTATAACATGAATGGTAAGAGATGCAGCCAGAACTCACAGGAGAACTGGAGCTGGAGATTAGATCTGAGGGTCATCTGCATGGAGGTTATGGCAACGCCTTGAATACAGATGTGATTTCTTGGGAAGACCAAGAACTGGAGTGAGAATCTTTCAAGGTAAATTTAAGAGGGAAGAAGAAAACAGTCAACAGTGGAAAAACCAGAAAGACAGCAGTAAACCCAGAACCGAATGTAAATGAAATTAAGGTAGAAGATGGTTCTTTTAGTTTCTTCAGTATGTCTGTCCTACAGGGACAGACGAAAGGACCTTCGTGCTTGGTTTGGCAGCAACGGCCTGCTTCTCATTGCAGTTTAACAAGAATTCTTCTCATGGCTGAGAGATGTGAATGTCCCACGGGAAGTGGTTCGTATTTATCAGGTAAGTGCCCTACATTTACGAGACAGTGCCCCATTCTTGAAATCCAATTAGGGAGGCACAATCTGTGTTGGCCATAAAATTGTGATGATAGCCAAATATAGCACACAAAATTACCATTATCTCAGAGGTTACAGCAGATGACTAACTCTGCCTTCTTCAAGTCAATATATAATCTTCAGAGTTTATGGATTTATTTGGATATTTATATTCATAGATATGTATTATATGTATACGTATTTAAAATACAATCAGATGCTATATTCTTTGCATCTTGTGGCTTGCTTCTCACTAAGAGTGTGTGGTTAGTGTTTAAAAAAATAAAGGAAATGCCTGGTAAATGTCTTCCATAGCAACAAGGCAGTTTTCATCAACTTTATGAAATGTAATTTTATTAATTAACAGAAGTGCATGTCTTACAGACACACTGTCTCCAAATAAATAAAACCCCAGCATCATTGAAAGCACACAAATACACAGTTTTACAGGGTACAATACAAAGTCAATTTTGATGATGTCTTGTATTTACTAAAAATCTAAGAAAGACTATTATCAGTCTCTAAATAATCATCTTGCTTAAAGAGAAAAGTAGACGACAATTATTTCATAGGTTTTGGAATGATAATTTGAGAAGATTTTGCTTTTAAAAGATATTAAGATGTGGGGCTGGGGATTTAGCTCAGTGATTAGAGTGCTTGCCTTGCAAGCACAAGGGCCTGAGTTCAATCCCCGGCACCACCAAAAAAAAAAAGATATTAAGATGTATCACAAATCAAATCACACCTTCCGCAACATTACACCATGGAACTGCACTTAGGTCAAAAATAAAAGCAAAGTGCCTGAAGAAGGCTGTATTCTTGCTTTCCCAACGTTACATTTATTTCTATTTTTGGCATGAATTATTAACCTTTTCCATTAGAAGGAAAATGTGCTCTGCAAACTCTCGGATGGCTCCACGGCCACCACTGCTTTTGCAAATATATCCCACAGCCTTCTGGGCTGCGGCACAGGCATCGGCAGGAACAGCACTCAGGCCCGCTCTCTTCAAGCACTCTTCGTCGGACACCTCATTTCCTGTGGTGTGGAAGAAAGGCCGATTGAACAGTCAGAGACAAAGCCCGGCCTAGCGAGATGGTACAGTAACTCTGGAAACTGAGGTTAAGTTCTAAAGCACTGCATAAAAAAATACTGATGATCAGATAGAACAAAAGCAAAACATTTTAAAGTACAGCTGAGGGCTGGGCTGGGGTTTTCCCTAAGGAATTAAACTCATCAGCTAGAGATGAAGACGAAGTGTAGGCTGTACTTGCCATGCAGATCACAATGATTAGAAAGTCTTTTCTAGGGGTGGGGTGCTGAGGATCGAACTCAAGGCCTTGCGCTTGCCACGCAAGCGCTCTAACCACCGAGCTCAATCCCCACCCCTAGTGTTTTTGTTCACTGACTCTTACATGAGTTTCAAAGGCTGTTCCAGAAGCTCCCAGATCATAGATTTCCAAAGTTACTGTGCTTCTCCTTTGAGGCCCCAGTCCTCTTGCAAATAGTTGTTTCTTATGTGATTTACAGTTACTGTGCATCTTAGTAACTTGTCGTTCTTAGCATTTAAGATTGACATCATTAGACTGTAAACTCTATTAAGTACTATAGTAAGCTTATAGTTACAACATAATGGGTGCCTGCTAAATATACCTGCTTAATGTTTAAATGAAAACTTGCTGCACATCTGACCATGCCAATAAAAACAGAAATCACAGTTTAAAGTATGTTTAATAATAGAAAAAAATTCAGAGTGTAACTTTTTTTTTTTTTTTTTTTTGGGTGCTGGAGTTTGAACTCAGGGCCTTGTGCTTGCAAGGCGAGCACTCTAACCACTGAGCTAAATCCCCAGCCCCCGGAGTGTAACTATTATATATGAAAATCTCCAAGTACTACCCGGCTCATTTTACCCATGTCGATCATGGTCCTATGACAGTATGTATGTCGGCCTAGAGATGAAGAAATAGGAATTATCTTACCACAAGCGGCTGGTCAGCAGAGCACTTTGACTCGATAGTACATGCTGGCGCTCTTTCTACCAGGCTACTCTTGATACATACTACCACACTAACCTCTAGAAAGCTTGTCCTAGGGAGGAGTTCCTACTTCCTGACATCAAACCAATCTGCAGAATTTTCTCTCCTATTAATCTGTTCTTAAAATAAATAAATCCAGTCCATTTTACTACGGCTGGATAAAACGGTACCAACCTAGATATGCTACTTCTTTCCAGCACAGGCCCATTTCTTTTCTCCATTCATCTACGACTGCCAGCTTGTCTGATATGCCGACTTCCATTTTGCAATCCAGCTTTAAGGAGGAGAGTGTCTGCTTGGAACAGGCCCTTTCAGAAATAAGCCTCACCTGCAAAAAAAGGGAAACATGAGAAAGGGAAGGAAACGGAAATCTTTCACAACAAAATAAAACCTTACAAATAAGCCAAATCATCACAAATGGGTGGTCCTTTGATTTTCTGAGAGATCAATTAAATAAAACCATGGCACTTTCAGACAAAGCTTACTTTATTTCTAATAGTCCAATAAAAACAAGACTTTCCAAAATGGAGAAATCCTATCTGTAAGTAAAAAAATACAACATACATTGTCTGATAGCAATCTAAGATTTTCTTAAATTCAGTTATCAAGAGGAGGCTATATAGTCTCTCTCTTGTGCTGCTCAGCAACATATACAGTATTTAAGATTCCTAATGAATTATAATTCTTAGCCTTCATTTATAAAGTAAACATTAAGTTATTCTGAACAAAAAATTTCATTCATAAGAATATGCTACATTTTAAAAATCCAAAACATATTTGTCCTTTTCTAAATGCCAACACCAATTACCTGGGAAATCTTTCTTGTTCCAAGTTCCTATGGGAAATACTCGATAATTCCTTTTTAAAAGTAGTATGTTTTTACTTATTAAACAAAAAAGAAATATTATTTGTTGATTCAAAAATTCCTAATTTTACTCATATCTAAAAGTAAAAAGCATGAGAATTTTCCAGGCATGTGGAGGCTAAAGTGCAAGTATCTTAATAATACTAAAATTTTAAATCTTAGTTTCTCACATGTTCTTTGACCCTGAATCAAAATCTTAAAAATACTGCTATATTCAGGGAGCACATACCTCAATACCACTTTTCTTTAATAAACTTATCCCAATAGCATCTTTTACATCATAAGATATTATTTCTTTTTGGTCTCCTGACACATAAATGTGGCCATTGGTGAGACATCCGTCAATATTGCAAACCAAAAGTTTTATCTCCTTAAGCTTCTCTTTGCCAAAATAGCCATATCTAAAAGAAACCAGAATAGACCTTTGAGTATAAGGGCAGTACCATCCATCCCTCTCATCTGGATAACACCAGGGAACCGAAAAACTCATTCTCTGTCCGATTATTCAAACACCACTTTTCCGACTGACATGGCATGCACACCTCGACTGAGAGGGCCAGAGCCATCACCATAGCGTGGCCTAACAAGACTGTGTTTCTCAATTTATGTCACGTAAAGCCATATTTTATACATATGTCTTTCCCACATGAGTGAATGAATTATAAAGACCTTCAGATGTTTGGCATGCCAGACATCGGTGTCTGGAAGTACGATTAAACATACACACTAAAAACGTTACGCTTGGGCTTGGGGATTTGCCTCAGTTGGAAGAGTGCTTGCCAAGCAAGCGCAAGGCCCTGAGTTCGATCCCCAGCAACCCCACCCCCCCAAAAAAGGTCAGGCTGTAGTGCTAAGGATAGTTTTGTTTTTTTTTTTACCTTAATACTCTTTGCTCTGCAATAGGCCAATCAATATCCACATCTATATCCACACTGTGCTCAGCTCGCATTTCGTAGTATGCCATTTTTCCACCCTAAGGATAGTACAAATGTATCGTTTTTGACATTCTTTTACATATATGAAAAACTTTATTATAATACAGAACAGTTGATTCACTTTTAACAGTACTGAAAAAATAACCTAGTAAGATAAGTCATGTGTCACAGATGCTTTTTTTTAAAGAGAAAAGCTACACAAAACAACTTTAAATTTTCAAATTATTTCTACACATTGCAAGTTCTCTATTTTTCTTTAGATTTCTATTTTAAGATTGGAAAAAATAAGCAGCAGTAATCCTCATTACAGTACTCTGACCACAAGAGATCGTGCAAAAATCGTATCTTTTTTTTTTTTTTCTCGTAGTCTTTCCCATAATCATCCAAAAGCAGCATAATGGTTTTCAGACCTTCTGTTTCAATCTGCCAACCAACAGGCAGGATGGAGAGGAAAGTGCAGCCTCTGGGTACAGAACCACCTGACCTGGGACATGCGGGCCAAGGCAGGGGCAGATTTTGGGGTGTGGAGACAGAAGAAAGGGCCTTTCCTGGGATAGTTAGTTATTTGGATGACCAAACCAATTACTGGAAAAGCTCACTTTTCAGAATTGTTAGTCCCTTTCAAATCTTGTTACATTGATAAATATCGTTGTTCTCCACACTATGGGAAAGGGTGAGACCAAAGTCCTATTTAGAAAAGAGCTTGGGGAAGGTAGTGTGAAATACAGTATCCCCGAACACGCAAGCTTAAGCAAGAAGTCTATAGTTCACCTATATACTGGCCAGAATATAAGAAAAGTGCTTTTCCCTCTTTTTCTCAGAGCATGAGTAGCATGAGAATTTCTACTGCAGAGCAGAGATTTTTCTACGCTGGGGACTGAAGCCAGGAACCTGCATATGTTAACCCTGAACTCTTCTACTGAGTCACACCCCCACCCCTCTTTCTTAAAGGCTATACTTCAAGTGACATGAGGACCTGAATCTAAATCCTGACAGTATGACTGACTAGCTGTTTTTGCCTTCATTACTTCCTTTTTCTCATCTGTAAAACTGGGATAGGAACACCCACTTCATTCAGCTGCTATGCAGATTGCATGACACAGCACATAGAAAGTATTTTTATAGTCTTTGGTACATACAGGCGTTGAATAACAGCCATGACTAAAATTAACCAATTACCAATATATGACCCAACCATGTAATGCTGAAGATGATACATATTCAACTCCTTTATTTTAAAATGAGCAATGGGAATCAGAACAGATAAAATGTCATATTTAAGCTTATGTAGTGAGAAATAGAGTTAGAACTAGATTCTGGTTTTCCTGATACTCAGGTTGGTGTCCTTTCACCTACACTATGTTGGTTATTTTCTCATTTCAAAGTAAGGGAAAGTATTCAGTCATAAAGTCACATCCTAACTGTAAAACAGATACGGATTACAAACAATTTCCAATGGAATACTGTGTAAATACCAGGACAAATGTAAACACTCAGTATTTTACCTTAATACTGTTGCAGTTAGAATTCCTTATACGTTTACTGAGTGGGTCCCTGCAATCACTTTGGGGTAAATCTGTGGGATAAATGCCTCAGATGATAATAGTTTCCCAGCTATGGCCTCTCCTGGGGGGATGGGGACTTCCCTTTAACTGAGCCACACCTCCTGCCTGGAACTCAAAACAAGAGGGTCTGGAAGGATTTTGTAAAATGAATATACACACCTGTAAGTAACCCATCTCTATCAAATGTCTTTTAGCAAAATAAAACGAGCCATTTTCATATAATTCTCCATCCCAGTCTTGTCGACGAGGTCGTTTAGCCGGATTCAAATTCAGAGGCTCAGTCACTTCATTCACTAAAAGCAAAATGTCATGGTAAGTCCACACAACTGTGAGTGACATGCGCACTTGGGAACTTAGAAGAAGAGAACAAAAACGAATTCAGAAGGTAGACTATTTCTGTATTTAGATAAATAAGGACTTTTTTAAAGGAACAAAATCTCTAATAATTTGATGATGTGTCTTTGCTTTCCAACAATTAATAATAGTACATAAAATAGATAATTATAAATAATTATGGCTTAACATATTTATATTAATGTATTGCTTTGGGAAAACATCAAGGCGGCCTTAAAGCCGCATTAAAAGAAAGAAACTTGACATATAATACTAACATTTCAATATCTGAGCCCTTTAATCTCTCTTTATTTACATATACAGAAATTGTTATCTATAAAAATACAATTTCTATCGGTGTATTATTTATCTAATGCAGGCAAGACATTACTTTTAGAGAATTACTACAGAAAACAGTATTTGCTCATCAAATTTTTTTGTTTTTATACTGATGGAAATGTTTAGTAGATGTTTTTACTAGTAAAATTACATGAACTATAATGCATTATACTTGAGAATAAAGATTCAAAGATATTACCATTAATGATTCTAATGTGATATAAACAATGAAGGCTTTGGGAGTAGTTTAGAATCTCATATTGTTTTAGTGATTTTCCTTTGTTTGTATGGGTATACCTAAGCACATACATATGTGTGAGTGTGTGCGTGTGTGTGCGTGTGTGTGTGTGTAATAGCTGGTAATTGCTCAGAATCTTTCATTGTGGGCTGTCACTTCTATGTGAAAAGACTTCTAGGAATAACCTCTATTTATCTTCCTAACTAAACCATCCTCTGTTGCAGTGTATCATACTATTTGATATAATTTAGGGAAGAATCCCAGCAGATATATTTTGAATAGCTACAGATAGCAGTACTATAGTTTTATAGGTAAGGGGTACCCGATGAGATCTAGTGATGTGACAGGCAAGGAACAACAATAACTAATTAATTCCAGAGGGTCAAGTCTCTCCTATGATCAGTGGCTGCTTTCTCCCTGGCAATATTTACTGAGTACGAGGAGAAGGTGAGAGAAAGATCAAGCTTGTCATATGCAGGAGGGATTTCTATGACAGTAAGGCGAAACTAGAAGGTTTTTTTTTTTTTTTTTTTTTCCAGTGCTGGGGATCAAACCCGGAGCCTCACTAGAATTTTTAATAGCTCTGTTGTCCTGGGTCACAGACTGTCATCCGAACTCAAACCGAAGCCCAGACAAATGCAGAGCTGGCTCTCTCCCCACCGGTAGTTCTGTTTACAGGATTTCTGCAGTGAGTGTGGTATGGCAGGGAGAAGCTGGGAATGGGCTGTGGAAGACAGAGTGGCATTTAGATCTCAGAGTCCTACTAGCAAAGGCAGGTAGGTGAGTGTCAACAGTTCTATCAGAGAAGTCTTCTGATAAGGCACCTGCACTGCAAGGTGAACTGAAATTATACTTCGATCTAGCTCCACTCGTGACTGGATCAATGTAGTCAGTCTCTCATCCTATCTACCTGACAGGTATGCCCTCTCCAAGGCAAACATGTAACTCCAGTCTGTCAAGTGTATGGTAAAATAAAGGCCGTATGAAAAAGCAAAAATAAGTGATTCATAATCAAGAGAAAAACAGTCGTAGGGACACATCTACAAAGGACCCAGATGTTGAACTTTCCAATCAGCAAGTTTCAAACAGCTATTATAAATATGTTAAAGAAATTAGAGGAAAGCATTTAAACAGACTGTTTCCATAATAGCAAAAAAGGCAGGGTATAAATAAATCTATACCACTGTGAAGTTCTTAATGACTTGTAAAGTGGTAAAAGACTAGTTCTAGATAGACTATAGCAAGAGCATGAAGTGTAATCTTACAGCAGCACTCTCCATTAGAAATATAATGTGAGTCACTTAAGTAATTAAAAAATTTCTAGTGGCTACATTTTTAAAAAGTAAAAGGAAACAAGATGAATTTTAACATTTTATTTAGCCCAGTGCATCCAAAATAATTATCCTTTCAACATGTAATAAATACAAAAATTACTGAGGTCTTGTCATGCTTCTTTCATATTAAATCTCTGAAATGCAATATAGATTTTACACTTGTACATTTCACTTTGAGACTGTTAACATTTCAAGTGTTAATGTTAAAACAGTGCTAATGGTCACCCTACTAAATAGTTCTACCATTACGACTAAAAAGAAAAAAGAATATAAATGTTATAAAAAATAAAGTGAAATACTTTTTGAAGTCTTGATTAAACCACCAGCACTTCTAGCAGTGATGATTTTATGAACAAGGAACAAAAAAGAATCCTAAGAAATGCCAGTCTGGTTTAGATTAGAAATGCCACCCTTAGTAGCACACTGATTCACAATGGTTCTAAGTGAATAAATAGATCATATGAAAAGACAAAGCTACTGTCCCTAACATTAACTCTTGATGTTAAATGATATTTCTTACACACAGTCCTAATTTTAATAAATACTTATAGATGTTAACTAGATTTCTATTTTTAATCTAAAATATTTAAGTTATCTAATTTCACTCATACAGCTAATATGCTTAATATTCAGTTTAAATTTGGGTTTCCCTGATTGCTTCAAAAATTTTTTTTCTTAAGATTTAATACATCTTTCCTAGATCTTATTTCTGAGATTTAGTAAATAAATTTAAATTTTTATATGTATAACCTAACATAGAACTTAGCACACAGAAAACAATAAATGTTTATTTAATGAAATCAACGAATAAATGTATTCATAGGTATATTTTACTGGTGTTATGGCTTGTATGTAGATGTCCCCAAAGAGTCTCATGAACTCATAGGTGGGGCTTTTGGGAACTGGCTGGATCTAGGGTGTATGATACTGGGTTTAAGGGTTTGTGGTACTAAATTAGCCCACTGATTGGTTTAGCATAGTTCTGGGTGTGGATAATGCTTCCTAAAAGGGGTGCAGCCTAGATGGGACAAAAGGGAAAGAGAGGCTTGCTTCACTACTTGATGCTTTCCGTCTGCCATACTATGGACTGTCTCTCCACTGTGTAGCCCCTTCTGCCATGCTGCCCTGCCGACTATGAACTGAAACTTCTACAAACTGTGAGGTGAAATAAACCTTCTCTCCTTTAACTTGTGGGTATTTTGTCTCAGCAATGAGAAAAGTAACTAAGATAAGTGGATTTGAAATTTTCACATTTTGACATTGAGAAGTCATTATTTTCTGTCTATCTTATTCTGTTTATTATATTAATGAATCTTTTTATGTACCTTCTCCAATTTCATTCCACCTTCCTTATCTCCTTTAAGACATATGAGACACAATCAAAATACATGGCAAATGTTTACATTTTAAAAAGTTATTACAGTAAAAGATATATTGCAATTAATCACCTTTAAAATACTACCCCTCAAATACTTCAAATACTTCGTTCTGAAGCAGTTCTGGAAGTCCTCTTTAGTGAGTGTCTTTATAAGATGTGACCAAAAAATATGGTGAATGTTGCTGCACAGGGCCATCTTAGAAAAAGAGCCTGGGAAAAACATTATGGTGTGCCCTCATCTACATTATTTACTGGATCTGGGACTGTGTGACTTCTGGCTCTTCTCCAAAGTCAAAATAACCGTGAAAGGTGAATCTTGTGGATGATTCGGGACATCAAAGCAGCAATGACTTCACAACTAAAGACACTCACGAAAGACGACTTCCAAAAGTGCTTCAGAAAGTGGCACGAACGTAAGATAAATGTGTTCAAACTGAGAAGGGGAATTCTGAGGGAGATTAATGGTGATAGGTCTTTTGCTGTAATAAATTTTTTAGACTTACATTTGTTGTATTTTTTCATTACACCTTGCACATGTTAGAGACAGGCCAAAACATTCAACAAATGTCAGTGAACCTAAAAGAAATCACACTTCTTTTCCCCAAGTATGTTACATTTATCTGTTATTCTATTCATTACATATTTTGCTAGTTTATCTAGCTAGAAATCAATCAGACTCCCACTAAACCCTACGGAAACCTTCTTCTATATGGAGTTACAAATTTGGGGAGGCTACGGTACTATTTTATTCTTGAAGTTCTTCAGAGTTCTTTGGTAGATACTTTCTATTACTATATGACTTATATGAAACTTATCAAACAAGTCCAGAACAGGTACAAAAGTATTTGATCTAGAAAAAAAAGACATGTTTGCCTTAAAAGCAAACAGAAACAGAGGATTCAAAGATTTAATTTGGCCGCACTGCCTTAGTTCAAAAACAAGATTTAAAAATAATTATGTCATTACCTACTGTAGTTACGAATCTAATATTCTCTGCTTTATAGTCTCCTCACTCCTAAAGAACATTCATGTGCAAAAAACTGATTTTCAGTAAAATAAACTAAAATAAAAACTGCTAACAGATTACCTCCTTTCTGAATTTCACTCCATCGAAACTGATGGCGTCTCACAACAGAGAAAACAGAATCGTATCCTTCTTCTCGAATCATTTCTGCAACCTTCTGAAGGTCAGTGGGATGTAAACATGGAGAAGTAGCTTGAATGTTTCCTACAATGTCAACCTCTTAGGAAGACAAAAGAAATGGAAAAACAAGACATCAAAATTGCTGGCAAGGAAAACATACTAAGATCTTTAATTCAAATGTCAAAATAAATCTCGTGAGATGATAAGGTTAGAAATTACATAAAATGCTGAATAAACCAGTAAATATACTTGTACCATTGTGATAATTAAGAAATTCTATGATGGCATCTAGTGAGGTAGAGCTGTCTTTTGAAGTCTCAGAACTTCTTCGATGGACTTGTGCACCGAACTGTTTGGCCACATTCTCAATTTCATCATGGTCTGTTGAAACCCACACGCTGTTCAGAGATTAAAAACAAAAAAATTAACTGGCCAAGTCACCAAAAGAAATCAGTAACAATAAAAAGGGGCTCTACCCTAAAATACAGCTTACATAATATTGGAGTAGTTTTTACACTCTCAAAATAATGCTAAAGGTGCAAAGTAATATAAAACGTAAAGAATTAGTGTACAATCCTGGGTCACGAGTAGCTTAGTCTCCAAGTGTTCCACAAGACTTGCAAATATTTTCAATAATTTTAGCTTCATAAACGAGTGATGTCCTGCCATATGAGTAGTACATGATACTGAATGTCACATGATCATAATTGAGCTGATGGTCCTTCCTGCTCTCACTCTGTCGCACCGTGGGATCGCGTCCCCACAGCAAGAGGTTACAGGGAAGATCTGCAGAGGAGGAGAAGGGGAAAAGGGCAAAGGAATCCCTCACTTCAAAGATTAGGGGGATGTGTAAAATGTGGCATACAGTGCAAAATACTGTAGAAAAGCACCATCCAAGTAAGGCTGTGGCAGTGTAAACGTTGAAATCTGTTTAACGACAACGCACTGTCACACTTCTGGGAGATCCTCAAAAGGAGGCAAAAGCAAGCATCACTGGATAGGTTCTTAAAGTTGCACGACAAGAAAAATATTCCATTGAGCCAAAAGATAGCAGCACTTCTGTTAGTGATGGTGAAAGTCATCCTACATGAAGACCCTCCTCTCTCTCGTCTCCCTCACAGAAGCCACAAAGGTTTTCAAAGGGTTTTTCGTGTTTTGTACTTTATTATTTCATATTATAGTACTGTAATCATTTTTACAGGAATATCTTGGGGTTGTAGAATGAATCATCTGAGTTTACATTATTTCTTAGGGGACAATTTGCTTTGAGATACAAGTGCCTGGATCACAATCATGTTTCCAGAATGAATTACGGTCGTAAACCAAGGTTTCACTGTACTTTGTTTTTAATGTATCATTATTTTTATAACTATTATTTAGGTAGCCCCAGATAAAGTTCGAGGAAACTAGGAAAATTGATACTTGCTCATTTTTTTGTTTTGTTTTGATAGTACAGCCTTCCACTGAGTTACATCCCCAGTTCCCTTCCTCTGCCTCCCAAACACACCTTTTTTAAAAAAAATTCTGAGGCAGGGTCTTGCTAAGTTGCACAGGCTGCCCTTAAACTTGTGATTTTCCTGCCTCAGCCTCCTGACCAGCTAGGATTACAGATGGGTGACACTGTGCCTGGCCAATACTTGGTATTTTTAAGACTGCCAATGTATCCAGCAAAACAGTGCCAGAAAGTCAAATCTAAAGGAAATTAAAGAAGATCCTGCTTCTTCCTCATCCAGAGAAAACTGTATTAAGTATTTTAATGTACTGGCTAAGAAAAAAATGGACTTGGCTTAGCCAAAGCTTCAACCTAGAAGAAAGTAAATGACCAAGTCTGCAGTAAGAATGATCAGAATATCCCTTTAAAAAAAAAAACAAAAAAAAATGAACAATGCTATGGAGACATTTGAATATAGAATCCATTACCACAGATTAGTCATTGGACCATGACTTATTTGCCCCAGGAAAATTTTACTTCATGTTTTATTAACCATAGTTTACACAGATGCCTATTTAGACTATATGATAAAGACTAAGCAGAATGCTCTTTTAAGAAGATATACTGGTCTCTATGGAAGTTTTGTTTCCTGGCCCTTTATAAATTCCCGTTGCTAATAACAGAGGATGTGAATATTACTCAAGCCACAATGTTTTAATAGTGATAGTACAGCTAGCAACAATGGAGATGAGGAAGTCACTCCTTTCCACCCACTTAACTTTAAACAGCACGCTACGACTTTCTACCTTCCACTGCCCTCTTGGGAGGAGGCAGAGAATCACTTAACAAAAACGAAGTAAATCTCTGATGCTGTAGGTGAGAGCATGCACACGTTGGATCTCCTAGCCTGATCTTCAGTCACCTTTACACTACTCTAATCTTATTAAGGTTCATGAATAGGTACTACATCTCGTATTACTAAGGCCAGTGAATTCTGCGACAGATAAGCATCGAGAACCCCTGAGATGACTCAATATGCTGTCAATCAGAGCCAGAGATTCAGGGGAGGCACCTGGTCTGAGGTGCACAGCCTTTAAAGGCCAGAAGTCTGATTTATCTGAGGGGCTGCTGCAGTGCTGTTGTGTGTGCAGTGCTTTTGCTTTCCTGTCACCCTGGCACCACTCTTCTGTGTTGTACCGTATCTTCTGTTGGCATGGACTTGCTCTGAGCACAATTCCCTCTGCTCTTCTGTAAATATAGCTGCTTGCCACTTGCTACTGGGTGTATGCTGTGCAATTCTTTGCTCTTGTACACAAGACCCTGTATTATACCTGCTGAGTTTATCACGTGGTAAGTGATATTATGCAAAGATATTTTAATGCTTAATAGTCTTTGGTGGCAACACCCATTTTTTCCCCCTTTTATTCCGTTCATTCAACATTTACAAAGGGAAAGATCTGCATGTTTCATCTGTCCATGCTCATTTGTTAAGAGTGAAGAGAAAGTGAGAAACTAAAGCATATTTTCCAGCATCTCTAGATTTAATTGATTTCATTTATTCTTTTTAATATATAGAAAAGAGGATTTAAATCACAGGATGAAGTTCCCCCTGGATTTTTTTTTGAAGCTTGGTAAACAAGAGCTGTTACTGGCGAGGGATCAAAAATCTCATAGTATCTATGAGTATCATACAAAATAGAGGAGTTTCCCCCTTCTGTTTTGAAGTATGAACCAGTTTGGGGTCAGATTTTTCACTGAAGAAATGTCACAGCCAAAGGTATATAACAAAGTACTAATGAAAACTCAGTGTGTATTTACAATAGAGAAGGTGAAGGGAAGATGTTAAGATGGTAATTAGAATGTAATAAAAAGGATAAGTGAAAGCAAGAGAGATGGGTCTTCTGGCATTTGATTTATGATAGTAATTGGAGCAAATTATTGAAGCCATTTATTGTCCTAGACTTCACTGCAATAGAAATTTAATACCACAGGATTCAGTGACTTTCCTGAAATGTGTGAATGATAGGAAAAAAACAGCAGTCTTAGGTGGCTGGTTTGCTTGTTTTTCTTCCTTCCTTCTTCTATTCATTCATTCCTACATCCCTAAATGTTTGATGAGAGCGTGTTCTGTCTTAGGCACTATTCTGGGAAGTGAGAATACAATTGATACGGTGCAGTCAATTTTCTTGAGAGATTCTTAGCCTATCAGCAGAGACAGGCTAACATAAACTGTAATTCTCTTTAAAGCACTAGGGAAGGAGAGGTGAGGAATCAAATAACTATGTTCTTTTAATGCCTTACTTTTCATAAAGTACTTTTACAGGTCTTGCTATGTAACAGGTACTCAACACATATTTGCTGAATGAATGATATAGTAAGTGGTTAAGAGCATTAAGCACTCTAGTAAAATGGAGGTGGTGAGAATGGTGGGGACCTCATATGGTTGCTTTGAAAAATAAATATAAACCGTTTACCACAAAATTAACGTTTAATAAATTTAGCTATTCAAAATATTAAAATAGTAATAAGGGTACATTTATACCTTCTCATTTAAACCTCACACTGAATCTGTTAGAAAGAAGACTGAAGTTCTGTTTTGAGATTTTCAGAAGTCCACAGGCCTAGACTGTATGTATCAGGTTACACAATGGTACTATAAATGTAATAGCAACCCATATATATGCTGAAAACACAATGATCATCCTTATTAAAAGGATTAATAGTTTTCCTTTGGTTTAGGAGCATCAGGGAAAGAATGAGCAAGTGAACAAACAGGCCTAATAAAATTTAACATCAAGTAAGGGAAAGGTCAGAGTCTAATGTCAATGGCTTTACTCTAAAATGCACTCTTGCTACATCCAACGGGATGAAGAGCAAGTACCAACTGTGTGCCTGTGACAGTATTTTAAATTGTAAACTGCCATTTTAGGAATAACATAGCACAGGCCTTTCCTGAATCATAAATCCACACCCTCCAATGAAACTAGAATTTATGTTTATTTTTCACCAATATGTTATGCAACATTTAAAAGAACAATGTGTTCTTAGGTTTACTCACACAGCCTTGAACCACTATTGAAAAGTCAAGCTCTTACAAAGTGCAGTAATAACTGTTGCTGTAGCAATAATTCTTCACTAAATGAAAATTTTTATTTCAGCATTTTTCTTGACTGCTGTCTTAGTTTTGCAACCCTGAAAAGTACTGTTAGCTTTGATTTTCAGCAGGCCAGAGAATTCTGCCTCAATTAAGTCAGACTGTGGTTTTGAACAAAATCACCTTCAAGGTGCTGTCTAGTTCTCGAAAATAACAAATTAGGTAGCTATAATTTTCTCCAGTTTCCTCCCCAGGTAAATATTTGTTCAAAGGAGAGGGTTGGAGGCAGAAGGGTGTTCCAAAGTCCTCTCGCGGCCACAGTTACGTCAACTAACTTGGAAGTAACACATCTGAATTGAGCATCTAAAATATACGCCAGAGTGGGTCAAATAAAACAATAGCCGCTCACGTGAAGCTTTTCACGGGTCTGTGGGGGAGGCTCCCTGAATAAAACCGGCCTGGCCCTCAGCCCGTTCCTGACACTTTACAGGAACACGGCAGGGTTCATCCGCCTCCGTGTCTCTATGCGGTTTCACAACATAACCGCAGACACGAGTAGTTTCAACAGAAACCATCTGGCCTTCACGGCCTACCGTATTTACTAGCTATCAGGCCCTCAGAGAAGAAGTCTGCTGACAGCAGACACAAGAAAATAAAGATATATTCTCATTAACTGTTCAAAATCAAGGTCAGTACTAGAAGTAATTTTGAAGATCCTTACTAATTTCCCATTTTACAATCAAAGGAAACTGGCTCATGGAAGATATGAGAAATGTAAAACCCTCCAACACAAGGTAAAAAACCTCCATTTTAGATCACATACGATAGGCCATGCATTATTTTAAGGACCGTACATATATGATTGGACTGAAATCCATCACCAAGCCTATGGACCTTTAAACCCATTTTACAGGTGAGGAGACTGAGGCACAGAGAGGTGAAAGCTACATGGTTAACATATGGTGAAGCCGGAATTCAAACCCACACAGTGTGACTCCAGAGTCTAGTGCTGGAATGAATGAAGGCACAGTGCTGCTGAGGATGGGAAAACAAAAGTACCATTGCTTTTCACTGAGGAGATCAGCAAAGGGTTCATGGTGGATCCCTTATTATTATTACTATTTTTAATAACTCTGTTACTGGGGATTGAGCCTTGGTACTGAGCTACATCACCAGCCCTTTGCATTTTTTGTTTGGAGACAGGGTCTAAGTCACTAAGTTACCCAGGCTGGACTTGAACTTGGATCCTTCAGCCTCAGCCTCCCAGAGTGTTGGGATTACAGGCTTGCTCCACCACGCCCAGCTCTATTACTTCCTGACTTGAACTCTCCAGGTCCTCAGAAAGGAGGTCACAGAGGAAGCAGCCACAGAAATGAACAGAGTAAAATCACAGTATTAAGTGGTTTTATAAATTAGAAAAGGAAGCGTAAGAAATAGGCTCGTTTTGCTAGTTAAAGGGAACACCAGTTTTATTTTTACGAATTGCTATGTTTGGTACGGTGAAAGATACTGAGATGGCTCAAAGTATAAAATACTATCTCTGTGGTCAAGGGGTTGATGGTACAGACAGAGTTGGTGCCTAAGTCAGTACAAATGCATTTAAATAAATGGAAACCAAAAATAAATAAATAAATGGAAACCAAAAATCGTTTAATACACATCTGTATTTTCCAATCATTTCATAGCAAAATCTCCAATGTCTGTGGTAATGGCTCTCTCTGTATCGAGTTTTGACTCTCACAAACTATTCCCCTCACCTTGGGTAATCAATCATACTCCAATTTTCCTCCTAATGAACCTGTCATGTGTTTCCCACGGGGTTCCATCACTGGTTCCAGGAGTGAAAGATGTAACTAAACTTTACCAATACAAGCACTTATTCTATCTGTCTCAGTGACTGCTCAGCAAGAGACCCAGAGACTTTTGTTAACTCTCCGAGAGCACATCTTTCTAACTACACGTAAACTTGGAAGGGGAGAAGTGCTGTAGAGGACAAACAAGGTCTGTTACTACAGAAGGTGATAAGGAGACTGTAGGCTAACTATTGGAACAGGAAGAGTACAATGTGAACTTAATTTCCTGAAGACATTTTTAAGGGCTGGGATATGAGAAGGGAAAGCCACTGAGAGCTATTCAAAGGAGGTAGGCCTCCTGGATTTATTAATCTGTACTTATCTGAAGGCGGAACAAACTTCTACCATTACAAAAAGGGACAACAGTGCAAATTGAAGCAAGACATTCATCAAAGTTAGGTCCTATTTTCCCACTGGGATTACGAAGGAGAACAAGAGTTATCACCCGGCACACCAGGGACTGGGAACAGCTTGGGGTGGTAGATTTACATCTCGAAGGGCAAAGTTTCTCTAACTTAAAGCTTTCTCGGGTAACTTCTGTAAGAGGGGGCTTAGGAGCTATCAGGCTATCATCAGGTTTCCCTGTGAATACTGGTTCTTCTCAAGCAGGCATTTTAAGGGGGACTGGGATCATCCTATAGACATGGTCTAAAGCTGCCAGGGGCCATGACAAGAGTTCAGTCTGTTGGTGCAAAGATTTGGACAAAGTCATTTTATGTGCTGAGAGTTTTGCTGTTCTTAGTTCAAGTACAATCACTTCGACACCATAAATGGAAAGCCTATCCACAACCAAGAAATTGAGGGCTGCTTTATTTTTCTCAAAATCACGGATCCCCACCTGATACAATTTATAGTTTTGTATATTGCCGATCTCTCCTTATTACAACACAAGTATCTTACTAGGTGAAGCCAATGAATGAGTTGAATGGATTAACCCTTAGTTTGTTTTACCCCATTTCCCTAATAATTAGCCAAGAAAGCAAGCCTTACCTGAAAAGAATAAAGGGAAACATTAAAGAACAAACAATACAAGTCATATGGCCTTCTAATTGGTAATCTTTCTGCAGGCATATAGGGACCAGGAACTCTTGGATCGTCCAGTGACTTATGGACAACATCAAAACTATGTCAAAGGGATCGATGACAACTTTCTGCAAGCCAGCGCCTACCTGGCAATCGCTGAAATCAGACCCCCCAGAGCCCCATATAAGCCTTTGGCTTGTGAGCCCTGACAATATAGAATTTGGGTTAAAGTCCTTCATTTTTCTACCTTCCAGCTTGCTGCCAATAAAGCCTTCTTCTGTTACTCTGTCTTTTGAATTATTAGTTTTACTGGGCAGCAGAAGAGTAAGACTTTTCACTTACATAAGAAAATGTGGTATAACATGTAGTTCAGGACACAGACATTTCTCTCACATAATAGGCAGTGTCACATAATTAGCTTTATTAAAGATTCTTTGTCCTTTAATCCAATTATTGTACCTGACATACGGCCTACTCTTTTCTGTTAAGCCAATTTCAAAGTGGTTTTCCAAACATACACAACCCAAGCATTGTAAAATGAGTTTTGTTTTCAATCTACTGTGAATGTGGTTTCAGTCTTTAGTTCATCTCACAAAAATGAGATCTTACTATATCACTGCGGCCTGGATGTACTTACTTCTCTCAGTCTTTCAGCTTGTACCCTTTCTAAGAAAGTAAAAAATATCCCGGAGTCTGTCGTTTCTTCGTATTCCCTTACTGTCTACGGCAGAAAGTAGGGCTCTGGAAATGCTGACTACATTGAACTACCCTCCTCTCCCCAGTTCCTATCTCTCTTTAGCACATTTCCTATTAGTGTTATTTTCTGAGTGCCAGCTCCTGTGTGCCTGGCTCCACCCAGAACTTCCTTGGGGTTAAGACATGTAAATTTATACTTTTTAAAGCAAAATTGGTCACCTATATAATAATATGGATAATTACGGTAAATCAATGCCATCAACTTAACAAAACATCAAGAAATTAAAATAATTTACTGTCCACAGGAACAACAAATTCAAACGTACTTAGGTTGCAGCTACTATGTAAATGCATTCTTGGCAAAGAATTTTTATTTCCCTTCTTTGATAAATGCCATCAGCTTGTGACTCCTGACTAATCTGACATACGGCTTTGTCTCTAAATGATACACAAATAAAACTGTCCTTAGAACTGACAAAGTTCAGGAGATACGCTGAACCCATTTACAAGCATATTACAAAACAGCAGCTGTGTATCTTGCCACCATATCTCACATCTCCACAAATGTAGGGAGCTTTCTGGATTGTGCTGACTCACAGGCAGATAGCTACATGATTTTTCAAAGGTTAGCAAAGGATCTCCAAGCTGAGCTTAAAAGTGGAAAGCCGTGACACCGACTCCATTCAGCCGAGGCCTCCCTCATCGATTAGCACCAAGCCGTCCCCTGAGACTGAGCAACAGGGAAGCCCCAAGGACGTCTGTCTACGGAAGTTCAAGTGTCACAGGCTTTGCACAGGGTGGCCTCCTTCGCTTTTGCTGCGAGGTCCGCCTGGGCGGAGGCGGCCGTCTGCTAAGGGTGATCTCGCCTTTTAAGAACTGCATTTTCAAGGGCGAGACAGCAGCTGTTTCAGGTCAGAGCTTTCGGCAGCTACGGAAGAAGGAAGGAGCCGGAGCCCGCCCTCCCTCCCGGGCTCGCCGCCCGGCCCCGCACACCCCGGATCCTGCAGGCGCCCGGAGCAGCGATCGCCCCGTCCAGGAGCGACGGCCCGGCCCGGTCCCTGGAGCAGCCCGGCGCGCTCGCCCGACCCCAGCCCAGGCCGCGCCGCCCACTCTCGCACATGCGCACCTCTGGAAGACCCCCGAGTCCAGGGCCGCACGCAGGACCCAGCCAATGAGCGGGACCCCCGCCAGGTGCTTAATGTTCTTCAGGGGGATGCCTTTGCTGCCGCCCCGGGCCAAGATCAGGGCTGCCAGGTGCGGGGGCTTCTCCACGCCTCGGCCCTGGCCGCCGCGGGAGTTGCGCTGCAGCTTCGGCGGCCGCCCTCGGGACGGCCGCCCCCGCGGGTTGGAGACGGAGGTGGCGGCCCCCTTCTCCACCGAGTCCATCTTCCTCCCACGCCTTCTCCCCAGCTTCTCCACATCCGGGAGCTAGTCCCCCGCCAACTCAGCCCGACGCCTCCCGCTCTCCGCGCGGCCGCTGGCGCGACCGCTGCTCCTCCCGCTGCTCCACCCCTCGCGGGTGCACGCCGGGAACTGTAGTCCGCCTACTCCGCTCCTCGCGGGGCACGCCGGGAATTGTAGTCCGCCTACTCCGCTCCTCGCGGGGCACGCCGGGAATTGTAGTCCGCGCACTGCGCCCCTTGCGCGGCACGCCGGGAACTGTAGTCCGCCCCCTCAACAGTAGGCGGCTCCCGGCTGAGGCACTGCAAGGTCTGGACTCTGAGAAAGGGACCCCAAACCGAGGCCAGGCAGGGTATGTTGGAGGAGGTGTGGTTTCTGGGGTCTTTGATAATGTCTGGAGATTTCCAAAATATGCAAAATGCATTCTTGGTTTTGCGTTAACATACTTCCGCACTTAACAATCGTACTGGGAGTCTTAATGCACACCCTCATGTACCCTAATTTGAATTAGTTTTATGTTTTAAATTTCGTATTTTAAACATGTATCTTTTCTCCTGTGCTCTGGTGCATTTTTCCCCTGAAGAGGTCACCTCATTCCAACGTTCTACACTTACAGGCACACGAACTGCAACATTTATAAAGCTCCCCCCACCCCCGCCATGGGCTTGGCGAGGCTCTCCGTCAAAGTTACTGTCTACCTGGGGGCAGAACCTTGGAAGCCAACCTAACTAGTCCCCTCTGGTGTGGTGAATACTCGTTACGTTTTTAGAAAAAAAAAAATTTAAATTTTTGTTTGCTAAAATTGTTTTTCCTTTTAGCACTCGTTCCCTCTCACCTGGTGTGGCTTCAACTTACCTTGTTTGCCTTGTAGCGGTGGGTGTGACTCAAGCCGTTCTAGTGAAGTACCCCGTCGTCCTGCGCACAGTCGTAGTCTAGGCACTGACATGGGACCAACAGAGCCCGTTAGGGTCCTTTCTACAGATTATTGGAAGCGAAGGAACACGTTCTTGCTGAACATTTGGACCTTGCTGTGGACCTTGTAAACATGGAGCCTGGGGTAAGGGGGTGGGGGATAGAGTGGAGGCTTAGTTGTTGTGAAAGGGCTGAGAGACTGACCTTCTCACTGAAGAAAGCAGACCAAGACACAGACAGAAGCGGAAGAGCCAGGGTCATCATTTAAATCTCTAGCCAAGGGGTTTAAATACACACACATACACACATGCACACACACATTTTTAACAGACTCTTAAGGAATGGAGGGTAGCGTGCGACCTTCTCAGAGAGGGTAAAATACCCTCTCGGTCTTGGCCTTGCTGAAGGGATCAGAATAAGCCTTTGCTGTTTGGGTCCTAGGAGAGGCACGGCACAGTTCCATCTCGGGCTGCTCCTTCCTAGGACTGGTTCTGGGAGAAGGTTCTTCACGCAGTCAGAGGGATGGATAGCTGTGAATAGACAGGACACCAGCAGGATACCTAGAGGAGGGAGCAGGCTCTGTGACCCATCCGGCTCCTGGCCCTGTAGGCCAAGAGGGAAAACTGCCCTCCCCCCAGTTCTTTCAGTGAGACCCCCACGTCTCTGTTGTGTTTCAGAGACTTGGCCCTGAGGTTTTGATCAGTATATGAGGAGGCTATCTGCTGCTTCTTATACACACACACACACACACACACACACACAGCCCTTCTTTTTTCATCCCAGTAACAGTCTTAGTTCACGTCAGTCTTTTTGTCGCCATTCTCTACATTCTGTGGAGGCCCATAGATCTGGGCTTTTGATACCTGAGTAGTTTGTTTCCTGGGGCACAGGGTGTCTTCCAAGCTGGGGACAGAGCAAGTGACACCACTCTTTTTATTTTTATTTTTTTTTATTATTTTTACCAAGAACATGTATTGGTACATTGTATACATAATGATCATAATCAACATGGTTATTTTGTACCTGTACACATCGAATTGTTTCTCTGATATGAGAAACCATAAGTGTAAATAAGGACAAAGGTGTCGAATAGATATTTTGTTTAAAAAAGAAAAAAGAGAGATAGTATTCAAAAGAGAGAACTAGATAGGGAAAAGGGGGATAAAGAAGAAGGTTAAAAGAAAAGTAAGATGAAAGGGGAAAAAATGGTAAAGTGTAGCTATACTTGTTGCAAATAGGGAGGGGTGGGTGAATAGAAGGGAGGGGAGGGGAAGGGGGGAGAGGGGGGAAAACCAAGATGTATCATGTACAGGTGACACCACTCTTATCAAATGAGATTACAGCAATTTACATAAATGACACAAAGGTGCAGACCCCAGGAGAGGGACTGATTTTTCTTTGTAATTTTATCATCTAGAAACATGCATAGGTCATAGTATTTGCTCAGTAAACATCGTTGAACTGTATTTTATGTTACTTTTCCAGTCTCTGCCCATACAGGCTTTTTTATACAGTTGTGATCTTGTGAAAGTAAAACATTTTCTTTATAAAGTACAATATTTGCTGGACTTAACCTTTAGGGGATGAGAAAAGAAAGAGGTAATAGTAGTAAAAGTGGAAGGTGATAAATCTAGTACAATATAGGGTGCATAGGCATTTGTTCAGTTTTTTCCCCCAGTGAAATGGGAATATATTCATTTAAAATATTATTCTTAAAAAAATATTATTCTTTAGTCTGAAGACAGAATGACTGTGCCAGAGAGGGGAGTGTTATTTTGTCTTCGTTTTTGGACTACAAAATAAACTCTCAAAGCAGATATTTAGTGATCCTTCCCTTAATATGAGGACCTTAAATATGAGAAGTGTGACTGCCAAATAATTTATTCGTATTTCTAGTGAAAGACTATATCTATATGATGCAAATTCAGTTCACAAGAGTCTATTCACTCATTTATTCAATCACATTTATTGCATTGCACAAGCCAGGCTCTATCTGCACTTCAGAAATACTGAACCAAGATGACTAAGACAGGGAGCTTGGCATTTGGGTAGGGGCCAAGCACAGTAGAGTGTGGGCTGTACTGTGATACAGGTGTGTGTGCTGAGGCAGGCAAGCACAAGGGAGAAGCATTTAGGCTAAAATGAGTTTTTTGTTGGCTGGATGACTTTTGACAGACTGTTAAAGGATTCTACAGGCTGAGGACATAGCACTGTGGAAGTCACCAAGGAATGAGATCACATAGTAATGTTACTGGATAGCTCTTTCTAAAAGTGGCTTGCCAATTAGACATTACTGGGTTTTGGGTTGCTCGTCTCTCCTTCTGAAATTGTATTCCAGGTTTTTCTTGTCTTGAACAAAGAATTGGACAAAATGAGCAAAAAGCAGTGATAAAGTTTATTTGAAAAAGTTAAAGTGAAGAGTGAGGGAGAAACTGGCTCTGTAGAATGAGGTTGGGCCAAGTAAAAGAGGAAAAACCAAGATAAAAGTACACCCTGGAGGATACAGGGTGGGCTATCATGAGGAAAGCCACTCTAGCAAGCTCTTCTTGGTGTCTGTGTCCTTTTATGCCGTCCAAATCTTGAGGAAACCTGGGAGAACTTCTACATATGGATCCTGAGAGGCGGTGCTGGGATCTCATGCCTCGGGCTGATGTCAGGTCTAGGCCTTTGTGTTGAAAACCTGCTTGAGTTCTCTCAAGAAGTCTGAGTGCAGGTTTTTGGGAACTCTTCTGCACATGTGTTCTGGGATCTTGTAATTTACAGATCACATCAGCTTCCCTAGCCAGCTTTGCCACACTCTGATCTCCTGTGTCAGTAAGATAAGGGTGACTTTGGAATCTGGCCTGTCCATTAATCAGAATGAGTTGCTATTAACTGAGATGTAAAAGACAGCAGGAGGACCAAAGTTTGGGAGCATAATTAGGAATTCTGTTTTATAAATGTCATGTCTGAGATATCTATTAGAAATCCTAAAGGATATAAAAGTGGGCTATTGGATATATTGACTTGAAGTGCATGGACGAGTTCTAAAATATAAATATAACTTTAGAGTCATCAGCACATAGATGCTATTCAAAGCCATATACTAGATGTGTTTGAGATGATGGTAGACAGAAGAGAAACTAGATGAGATCGACTAGGGTGAAAAAGTTGATAGAAAAGATAAGAATTCCAAAAGTTCGGCCCTGGGGATCTCTACCATGTAGCGTTTAGAGAAATGAGAAGGTAACAAAAGACAGAGACAGAATCAAAAGGGAAACCAGCATGGAAGCCCAAAATCTAAGAAAAACAAAAACCAAAACCCTGTAGCCCTACTGCGCAGTGGTGAAAACCCAATTGGAGTAGATTAAGGAAGGAATAGGAAGAAGGAACATGGAGCACCTAAGGAATTTTGATTAAGGAAAAAGAGGAAAATGACAGTAGTTGCAGGCTTAAAGTGAGCTCAGAAGAGTTGTAGTAATTGCTTTTTAAGAAGCGAGGTATAGCCAGGTATGGTGGCACACACCTGTAATCCCAGCACTTGAATGGCTGAGGCAGGAGGATCACCATGAGTTCAAGGACAGCCCAAAGAGGAACTTGTCTCAAAAAAAAGAAATTGGGAAAAAGAAATGGGAAATAAAACTATTTTTGCATGTTGAGAAAAATAATCCAGTAGAGAGGGGAACATTACTAATACAGAAGAGACAGAGAAGAATTACCAAACCAGTTTCCTTAATTATATCACAGAGGATGTGATCTAGTAGGTGGAAAGATTGGCTTTGTCTACTAAGAGAAGAGACGGTGAATTTTATGGGCATGAAACTGTAGAACTGGACCCTTAAAAACTAGATTTTGGGGATTTGTCTTTGAAATTTTTATTCTTTTTTTTTCTTTTATAGTTTCCACATATTAGAGAGAACACAAAGAACTTGTCTTTCTGTATCTGGCATATTTCATTTAACACAATAACCCTCCAGTTCCACCCATTTTGCTGTACATAACAAGATTTCATTCTTCTAAGACTAGATTGAAGGCACACAAAACCAGACAAGTTTCTGCCTAGCACCAAGAAAAGAATGCTTTTAGACCAAGATCTTGCCATACAGTGAATTAAAAGTACTTGCCAAAAAAAAAAAAGTATTTGCCGTATTCGTGATGGTTTTGGAGAATGGCCATTTTCTGTGATGACCTAATCACATGAACACTTTATTTATTGAAAATTTATGTGCATTTAGACTATGTAGTTTTTACATGAATTTTCTCTTCATCCCCACAATAGCCCTTAACCACTCACCATCATCTCCAAGTGTAGGTAAGAAAGCTGAATGTTGTTTAGATAGGTTTAACTCACATTCAAAATTACACAGCTGGCAAGCGGTCCAGATGAGCTTGGAATGCCCATAGGAATGAAATTGGAATTCTAGAAGCTTGTCCTCATTCTTTTTTTTTTTTTTTTTTTTTGCTGGGGATCGAACTCAGGGACTTATGCTTGCAAGGCAAGCACTCTAACCACTGAGCTAAATTCCCAGCCTTGTCCTCATTCTTAAGAACCACTCTCGAATGATTTAGTATGAAAAGTGTGGCAGGATGGGGAGAGCAAAACACAGACTGCATCTGTCCAGACTCAGAATAGATAGGATCTAGGAAGAGATGTCTCTATACCATATTTTCTTCCCTTGGACAGATGGGGTCCTTGGGGAAGATGGTGAAAAGAGAGACCCAGAGACTTTAAACATGAGGCCAAGTGTGGAGCTAGTGCTGAGATCAGGCACTTTCCCAAACTACTTTCTGAAAGGAGGCCCGTGAAGAGCTGGATGGCTCCCTGCACACCTTCTGCAGAGGAAGCCAGGCTGGAACAGGAAAGGAATGAGTCGTTGCAATTGGAAATAGAGACACGGGGGTATATCTCAAGATCAAAGAATGAAGAGGGCGAGTCTTCTGACCAAATGTTTGCTCCCAGCTGTTGCCTTGAGCAGAAAACAGCTCTATCCTCAAGTCACACAGAGTGAAGTCAACAAGGGCCAGCTTCATTCCAGAAGGCATTCGCGTTGGGAACAATGAGGTTCCCAAGGAATTGCGTTTCCAGAGGGGATGTCCCACAGTAGCCCAGTGTCCCAGCTCACTTGTACTCTCCTTCCGTGTACAGGAGCGAGCCTGGGTGACACTGTTCCTTTCGGGTATATAGGAACCTGTGACCTTGGGAGGAAGCCAGAAATACTAGAGTGCCCCAGTTTACACAGTGTCCTTTTCTCTGATGGCCGCATTGTGATTGTGTGAGTAGAGTGCCGGAGGCCTTTGCATGGGACTGAAAACTTCTACGGGGAACACACTATGTCTTATGCAGCCATTATGCTCACTGATCTATGTTATCAGCCCTCCCTGATATCATTTATTAGTTGATTGACCTTGGAAAAATTACTTATCTTCCATGAGTTTACATTTTTTCAACTGTCTCATAGATATGATAGTAATAATGACCACATCCTGAGATTGTTTTGAAAACGACATGAAAATGCATAAAAAGCCTTTAGCACAGAGAATAGAGTATGTTAAGTGGCCAATAAAATGAAGTTATTAAAATATTTATGTATCAGTAGAGAAGGGTTTATGAGCAAGTCTGGAAGATCCTGTTTCATGAGATGATAACTGAGTTTGTTTGCTTATTTGTTTTTTGAAGCATAATACATAGAGAGGTTCTTGGGTAGGAAAGGTAAAGTTCATGATCTGGATGAATTAGAATTAGAGTATTTTAGGGTATATTCTGTGCTATTCTGTGCTGCATAGACTTCCTTCTTCAGCCATGTTAAGGGCCTGGGTTAGGTGAATGCAGTCCACAGGACCATGTCTAGAATCTGTGAGAGAAGTTCAAAGGGGATAGAATGCATAAGATATCAGATGTAGAGTGGGATTTTGAATCCTGCAAAAGCAAGAAATCAGAGCTAGAGCTGAGCAGGAGAAATGCAAACCTCCCAAGAGTACTTCAGAAATGGGGAGAAGTAATGGGTAGCTGACTGTAGGTAATATGGGAGTTTGAGGAAATGTTATTTAAATCTTGAAGTATAAGGTCACACAGCAAGCACAAAGACTTTTAAGACTTACACACAAGTGATCCTTAGGTTACAATTTCAGTATTAATTTGATACCAAACTTAATCATGTTGCTGAATGATTGACAAAAACGGTGGGTCTTGAAGTACTTAGTTATCTTTGTTTTTGTGAAGGCATTTGGATTTTGTCAAAGGACAGTACAGTCGGCTGACCCTCCAAATGTCCAAATTCAAATCCCCAGAACCTATGAATAGGTTATTTTCACAGGTAAAAGGGGCTTTTCAGTGGTGATTAAATTTGGGATTTTGAGATGAAGAGATGGTCCTGGATGATCCAGGTGGGACTGACGAATTGGAAGAAATCTGAGAAGAGGGAAACAGAAGACTGAGACAGAGGGAGAAGACATAAAAGGGAAGGCGAAGTCAGAGAAGAGACAAAATGCTGCACTTCTTGCTTTGATGGCAGAGGAAGGAATCGTGAGCCAAGAAATGCAGGCACCCCCCAGGTCCCGGAAAAGGCCAGCAAACGATTCTCCTCCAGAGCTTCCAGAAGGAACAGGCCTGCAGATGCATTGGTTGGAGCCCAAATGCCTCCTCAGTTTCACTCCAGTGAAGCTGATTTTGGACTTCTGACCTACGGAAGAGTGAGGGTTGTTTTAAGCCACTAAGTTCGTGATCCAAATTTGTTACAGCAGCAGTAGGAAACCAATACAGAGAGGGAGTTTTGAGTATTTTGGCAAAAGTAGGAGACAGGAAAGTATGGTGTCTATTCTCTGCCAGACCATATGAGCTGGCATCTGGGACCCAGAGGAGGAGGAGCTGTAGGTGGAAGACAGGGGAACTGTTGTTCTGGAGGAGAGTTTGAGGGATGAAGGTGAAAGCAATAATGCTCAGGGTTCAGAGTGAGAAGTATGACATAGAGCAGAGAAAGGAGGTAGCCAGCCCTACTCCAGGCTAAGAGGTTTCTACTGAATTTGTTGGTGGCTCCTCAGGGCACAAGAATGCTCAGAATCCATGATACCTGGGGCGGTGGTGAGGGTGGGGGAAATCAAGGAAAACCTGTTTCATCACTGATAGGATAGGACTTCATTGGAGAGATAGTGATTATCCCTAAAGACTGTGTGAAAGACCTGAGGGTATCTGGATGGTAGAGTGGGTTCCTGCATGAACAAGGAAAGTCAGTTTGGTTGACAATTCTGTTACTTTGTAGGGCCTGGAGGGACTTGGATTATAAAAGCGTTGTAGTAGCAGTCTTAAGAATCCAGATAGGCCAGATGTAGTGACAGATGCCTGTAATCCTAGCACTTTGGGAGACTGAGGCAGCAGGATTGTGAGTTACAGACCAGTGTGGGCAATTTAACAACTTAATAAAGCTCTATCTTAAAATAAAAAATAAAAAAGGGCAGAGGATGTACCTCAGTGCAGAGGCCCTGGATTCAATCCCCAGTAACACACACACACACACACACACACACACACACTCTACTGATAAATATTGCCAAACTGATTTCTAGGGCTTATTTATAATGTTTCCAGAGAGGAATGAGACCTAATTACAGCAGGCCCTTTTAAAGGTGAAATGTATTAAGAGAACACAAGTTGAAAGGGTGAATATAATCTTCATGTACTACAAACATGTACTAATAAAAATAGAAACTAAAAGTAAAGTGGTGATATAAATCTGACCATTAGGTGGCCCCATTTCTGTGGCCTGGAAAATTTATTTATTGATTTCCAACCCCAAAGGCTTTAAATACGTCTGTATGGTTTGCCAGTGAGATAACTTTGGAACTTGTAGGCTTTGAGTACTATTATTTATTTGTTTGTAGGATTATATCAGTATAGGGCCTCCTTACAAGGAACCGGTCACCTACACAGTGAACAGAGCCTTCTTACAATGAAGGCAGACTCTATTACCTGATGGGATTGAGATGTGGAAGAAAAAATGAGAATGGCATTGAAATTCTTCTTTTCTGGAGATTTAATTTCTTTTCCTTTTGAGAATAATGAAGAGCTAGCCCTGTGTATCACTTTATATGTGCTTGTCTACAAGATATATCCTTGTGCTTGATTCACCAGCATATATACAATATATTCATCCTTTTTCCATCCAGAAAACATTTATTGAGGGCCTATTTTGAGCAAAAGACTTTCAGTAAGCATTTTAGTGAGTTATATAATTTTAAAACAATCTCCAATTGTAAAGAACCTTTAGATTTCCTGGAGGAGAACTGTTATATAATTATTAAATATGATATGATATATGCAAATATTCTTCAGTCTTCATGCATTCAACCAACATATATTCTTTATCTTCCCATTTGATATATTGGTATTTCCATTTATCAACATTTATATTGTTGTCCTAGGAACTCAAAATATGTTTGAGGTTCCAGTGTCTGACCAAACATGAACTCTTGAAACAACCATGTAAAATGCTTTAAACAACGAAAACCAAATGTTAAATTTTAATGCATAATACAGTGTGAAAACATGATTGGTTCTTAATTCACTATGTTTTAGTTACTAGTAAAGCCTGACTTCTTCCTGATTTCTAGTTGGACACAAAGGTAAGCATATCCATTATCCAGGAGTGAATCTTGACCATCTACACTAGTATTGAGTTAGGACTAGGGCTGCAGAATAAGTAAAGGCGTCTTACTTGGAGGCTTCTGGAAGAGGTTTCTTTTGGAATAGAAGAAAGTGGATGAAATCGTCTGTCCTTCTACATGTTGTGTGTTAAATACATGTAGAATTGTGGTGGGTATTTTATGTGGACAGGTAGTCAGAGAAAGAAGGCAAAACACTGAGAGCTACAGAAGAGGAAACCAGAGAGAACCAGAGAACCATGGCATCGTTGAACCTTTTAACCATGGACTAACGTGACCAGAGGTATTGAAGAAAGTTAGTTCTGTACAGTAAGTACAACGAATGGACTTGGATATGACAACCAAGAATAATCCAGGTGTGGGATCCACACTAGGATGTTAAGGATGGAAATAAGAAGATGGTGACAGGGCAAAATACATTTTGAATGTAAAACAGGCAAAAAGAGATATCAAATATGACTCCAGGATTTTCAGCTATATTTGCTAGGAGAACTGCGATTCCATTGACAATTATCATAACATCCTACATTCATAAGGCTGCTAATATAATTGGAAGTATTTTAGGAATATCTATGTGAAGCCAACAGTGGGTGAAAAGAAGAGAATAATCAGTAGAAGATCAGCAAAGATCAGGCAGCAAATGCTTACAAAGAAGCAGAGAAAAAATGCTGCAGGTGTTTATCTCACAAAGAGCCAGAACAGAATTATACTTCATGAAACAGAAGGTCACACTCTATAGTGGAAAATCTATGTTTCTGGCTGTGGTAACAAGAGGATGAGGTATGCGCTAACTGTAAGAAAGTTTGTTTCCAAATAGTGGGGCAGGAATTATACAAAGGGGGCGTTTTTTGTTGAAAAAGCAAAAGGTTTTCATTGTGGCCGTGGAGGGAATCTGGCTCCTGAAGGAAACAAATGAAGTTTAAATTGTCTGTCTAGCTAAATATATGGAAAAACTGAACGATTTCAGTGATAAATAATGAGAAAATCTGTTCAGGATCCACATAAAGATACAAGGAGAACAAAAATGAGAGTAAGAGGGAGGAAAAGACCCTTCCAAGAAAAGTGCACGACCAGGTACACAGCCTGAAGTTTTTCCCACGCAGAACATTTACCTTCACTTTGGATAGCGATCATAGTTCCACAGATATCCGCTTTCAGATGCTGTCTACAGTATCGTGGAGGACCGTGTGTAAATCAAGAGAAACCTTCCCCCCCTCTGGTCCCTGTTTGTAGGGAACACTCCATGAGGCCAGGGTGCTGGCTGGGAAACAGAAGGCAGGGTAAGGGGAGTGGGAACCACAGGCGTTTGAAACACTTATTCATGTAACTTGCTTGTGCCTTCAGGGCCTGCTTGGATCCAACCACATAGGTATCACTTCTGTTTGGTGGTAGAATATTGCTGCTCATGTTCACTTTTGTGGCTTGGTGGGTTGGATAATACCCAGTTCGTGATGGGCCAGAGTCAAGTCTCTACTTAGGCCTTGAAGTAGCAGGCTAAGACGTTTTTTAGAGTGGTTATCTGCAGATGATGAGGGGCTTTACTTTGAAATCCTGAAGGCCTGTATTGTGACTCATCTTTAAGGTATTGTTTGGGCTCCAGTAGCAATAGCTGCTGCTATTCCCGCACTGTTGCATCTGTTGGGTCATATGGCAGAGAAGCTTGCACAGAAGCTTGAATCTGTTGCAGAGCATTCTCTCCTATGTAGCCTGGGCTGGCCTCAAACTCACAACAATCCTCTTACTTCAGCCTCCCAGTTTTGGGATTACGGGCATGCAGCACCACACCTGCCTCACTAGTTGCTTTTTTGAGTCATTCAATAAATGGGAGCCACACATCTAATGAATAACATGTCTCCAAAATCCAAAGAGGCCCACTTGACATTATGCCTCTTTCTTGGTTGTAGAAGAGGACAGAAGCAACAAGTTGGCCTTCTCCTTAGAGAGGTTACTTTTCTAGGAGAAATTTTGTTGAGGGTGAAGGACTTGAATTTTAGTCAGATTTATTTCCCACCCTCCGATATGCAAATGTCTCTTTAAAGTAGTTGTTGCTTCTTGCTTACTAAGTCCAATCAGCATAACATCAATGTAATTGACTAATGTGATATCTTGTGGAAAGAGAAGGTGATCAAGCTCTCTGCAAACTAATTTAAGAGATCGGACTGGAGTTTATATACCCTTGAGATAGGATAGGACAGAGAAGGTGTGTTTCTGGTTTTGCCATCTGAAAGCAAACTGCATCTGGTGGATCTTATGGAGAAGAGTAGAGAGGAAAAAGCCATTTGCCAGATCAATATCTGTATAGCAGGTACCCCAGGATGTGTTAACTAGCTCAAGAAATGAGACCCATGTCTGGTGACAGTAGCTACAATTAAAGTCACCACTTGGTTGTGCTCATGAGAATCCAGTGTCATCCTCCCTGCTCCATCTGTCTTTTACATGGGCTAAATAAAGTTGCATCTTTTGAAATTGGGGTGTCAGTAGTCTCTGCAGTCCCTCCAGGAATGCAGTGGTCCTTTTGATTTTCTATTTTCTTAGGTAAAGGAACTCCCAATGCCTCCCGTTTGGCCTTTCCTGCCCTAATGGCTCTCCCTCCACAGTCATGGAAACTGTGTGGGGATTATGTCACTTATTAAATATATCTGGTCCAAGTAAGCATTTGCAAACTGGGCAAATAAACACCAGGTATGTTCAGGCACCACAGTGCTCTGCACTTACATTGACCACTGGCCATCTACAAGCCCCTGCTCTGATGAGCCTCAGGAACGTTTTGAGATTCCTGGAAATCAGCGTTCATTCAGAGCCAGTGTCCAATAGTCTCCTGAAGTTCCGATTATTTCCTTTTATTTCCAGATACACTGGTTAAAGGCTGAAAGTCCTTGTGGGAGAAGAGTAGGAGAAAAACTGATAGTATAAATGTTCAGTAGAGTGCTGAGGTCCTTCCTCAAGGAAACCTGACCTCCTCTTCATTCAGAAGGTTCTGTCAACTGGGAGTTGATTGAAAGGCTGTAACTCTTTGCTACTATAATTAGAGTTAGACTTTAATTCACTTGACCCAGAACTTTTCTGCTTGTACAGTAAGTAAGAATAATTTAGCAGGCATCCTACCTATTTTTTTTTTTTGTGTGTGCCGGGGATTGAACTCGGGCCCTTGTGCTTGCAAGGCAAGCACTTTAACCACTGCGCTAAATCCCCAGCCCTATCCTACCTATTTTACTTCAGGGCTCACCATGATGAGCTAGCCAATCCCTATAGGTCTGCAGGAATCACACTATTCTGATTGCTGCTCTGACCGCTGTTACAGCAGCCACACCCACCTTGCTTTTGGCAGTTATATGCTGGCACTCATTTCTGTCACTCCAGGATCCAATTACTTTTATTTCATTATGTTCCCAGTTCCAACTGTTAAGTTCTGGCCTACAGAGAAAGAGTCACCGCAGATCTCTTAAGGATGCTGGGCCCTCTGCACAAATTTATTTCTCATGGTGTTGGCGAAATGTCTTTTGGACTCTCAGTGTGGGTGATTAGGTCTTAAATGATAAATCTACTCTAACATCCCAGGCTCTCTACGCCTTTGCTTTCCTTCTTCTACATTAAACCACTATGTGTCCGACATTTGTAACTGATCACAGTGGGCCATCGTTTAACCCACGTTTCAGCCAATCAGTCAAACAACTATTGCAAATCCTCTTTAACTCTCTGAGCTGCAACAAGTAAATGCAGAATCTCTGCTGAGTGAGTCCTTGTCAATAAATTTGTCCTGATCTGACTTTATGTTCTATTCAGACTCTCGATAGTTTGACTGCTGCCCAGTTTCATTGGTGAAGGTGATTTGCTTTACTCATCTATTTATTCCAATGCAAATCTCTTCCAGAAACTTTCACTGAGACATCCTGAAATAATGTCATGTGTCAGCTGTTTGGGTATTTTTTAGTTTAGCAAATCAATAGATAAAATTAACAATCACTTTCCTATTTTGCCTGAATTTATCACCTAAATCCTGAACTACTATTATAAGTTACGTGTAATGACTCTTTAATGGAAATTTTAAATCCTCACTGAAATTATTGCTTGACTAGAAGTTTAGTTGCTTTATGATAGAAGTAAGTCAAGGGGATTCCTATAAGAAACACTTTCAGAACTGCTTCAAAAAGTGGCAAGAACCATGGGACAAGTGTGTTTGAAGAGAGGGGGAGTATCTTGGGGGGGATTAATGGCAATTTGTCTTTTTAAAAAATTTAAATATTCGCTGTATATTTCGATCAGCCTTTGTAGGTGTGTATACACACATGCGTACATGATTTTGAACTGAGAACATTTATGTTCCTAGCTTTGTGATGAGAATGGGTGGGAAACAAGGCTATTTGATTTGTGTGAGTGACATGTGGTTACAGGCAGACTAATTACAACTTTTCAAGGTTCAATCTGATGAACATTTTGAAGCTTATATCATGTTGATCACACTCATATGAGTAAGAGATAGCTTTTCTCTTCAAGGAATTACTGAAGGGTGTTATACATTTAACAGAAGGCGGGTGTAGAGACTTGAGTACCAAAGACAAAAAATAGAATTTGGGTGTTTAAAAAAGGGAGAAAATTATAATTGGCCCTCTGGTCCTCAGGTTCCCCATACGTAGACTCAGCCAGCTGAAAATAGAAAATATTCAATTAAAAATCGCGCCTGCTCTGAATGTGTACAGAATTTTTCCTTGACCAATATAGTATAACCACCACCTACTTAACGTTAATATTGTATAACTTGAGTGAGTACACACTGGTAATATGTCAGAAATTGACACAGACTTTTGATCAACGAAGGGCAATAAAAAATACAATGAATAAAATTTATTGGGGAGAGGAAATATTGAATATAAAAGTTTGTTAAGTCTCATGAAGATTTACAAAGAAATGATAACATGTGATTCGGGTCACATCAAAGATACGGAGTCCGTGGTAGTCAGAAGAACTTTGTTCCTTCTGGCTGGTCCTCTGTGTGCCAGAAGTCAAAGGCAAACCCGATAGAGTCCTCACTATTTAAGATTTTCCTGTTCAAAGTGGCTGTTGGTTTGTATTCTCTAACTTCATAGAACTTATTTTCACCTCACTACAATGTTTTTAACTGCTGAATTTCATAGATTTGCTGTTTATGTCCCTAACTCAATGTAGCTTTTAATTCTGTTCATCTTATTTACTGGAGCTGCTTTTCTTATTTAATGGTGCTTTATAATTATGCAGTTGAATATACTAAGCAAGGTCTATTTAAGGAAAATCAGCCCTTCTTCCTGCTTCTTCTGCTGTAGTCTATTCCTTGTTGGGGTATTACTTAACACACACATATGTATACTTATATATAATACATATAACATACATACGTAGAATACATATGATATATGTAAATATGTGATAGCCTCTACTTTTTCCTAAATGAGAGATTATATATAACTTGCCTACTGTTTTCATTTAGCAATATATCATAGATATAACTCTATAGTATTATAGTAAATGTGTATTTAACAAAATGTTTGGGAAAGCGTTTCAAATTACAGTCCAAATAAAATTGGAATCACTTGTAGACACGGTTAGAAAATACGTCAAAGATCACATGTTATTGCACGGCAAATATTTGTTTGTTCAGCAACCATATTAATGGGTAATAAGAAAGTAGTGCTCTAAGCATTTATACTCTTCATATTTTTGCGTTTATGCACTTCAATGGGCTTTGTACATTTGATAAAATTGATAAGATTTTGGATTGATGAGTAATATGTTAGTTATACTTTTTCTTTATTGAAACAATGTGATATACGTAATATTATCACACAGAATGTCTGATTTCCAGAAAGGGATTACTGGTAATAAGAGGAATATACCTATACTGTATTTCTTGTCCTAATTCACCAGTCAGGATGTGATTTTATTACCAGACAATAGATGGCAGTATAAGGACATATGTGCTTATTAGAGCCCAAGTTAATTTATAATTTAACTCCAGCAGGTAATTTATATTTAATTCTTGAAGTTACTGTACTTAATTTTTCTTAAAAAGGGACCTGAGGTATAAAACTATATTACTGATATATTCAGAATTCCTATTCAAAATTTACTTGAAATACTATCAATTATAAATGTTCGTGTGCATGTACATATATGATGTTATTGATACTAGTAATAAATTCTATGCTTTTGCATTTTAACTCAGTGTGATGAGTAATGAGCTAATCATTTCAGTGTTAGATTATTTATAATATAGACTGAGTATATTCCTCTGGCAGTAACAAATGGGCTGCCTCTTCATCATTTTAAAACACTTTGCTATTTTAAAAATGAAATCAAACTAGACTTAATCAGAATTTTACTGTTCCTCCTTTTATATTATGATTATTTTACTTTGAATTTTAATTTTTAAATGTTGACTAGTATTCACCGTTTTCTAGACCCAACTTCCAATTCGCAGGCCTCTTTTTGTTTAGCATAACATTTCACATTGCTGCTTACTCTTTTCTGCTCAAAATATCTTTTTTCTCAGGTGGTATCTGTTCTCAGGACACCACATCCTCCTGGTTTTCCTTCTTCCTCACTGTTCCTTCTCAATTTTCTCTGTTTCTTCCACTTTGTCTCCATAATCTTCTAACATTGCAGTGCCCTAAGATCTGTCTTTGGTCAACTTCTTTTTCTTATCTATCCTCATTTCTTTACTGGTAGCATCCAGATTTGTGTTTAAAGATGAATGAAATTTTCGTATTTTAAGCAGAGTCTTCAAGATTCAATTGTATCAAAGAATGGCTGCATCGTTTTAAGAGTAAATTGATGCAGAAGAAGTGGATCAATTACTAATTAAGTTATATCAGAATCCCATAGAATCATGGAATGAATATGTTACTGTGAATTTCTGGCACAATCTCTAGAGTGACCATGCCGAAACTGGTACCTGTAACCTAGACTTCTTCTTGGACTTCCACATGACTGCGCATTTGGCAAGTGTACCTGGATAGCTAATAAAAGAGTCTCAAATCGGATGCGACCAAATTTTTTTCCCGCCTCCTGCACCACACCCTTACGCATCTTAGGTCATGTCAACTCCGTGTCCTTTCCATTGTCCGGGCTGCATGTTGAAAGCTTTCTTGGCTGCCTTATTTCCAACCTGTCAGGAAGGCCTGGTGGCTGAGCCTTCCTTTGTATACCCAGAATCTGATGCCCTCTTACCACCTCCACTGTTACTACCCTCTAAATCTGTTGTGTCTCTCAACCCATCTCTTAGTTTTCATCCTGTCTTGCCATTTGTTTTTGATAGCACAGTTAGAGTACTAAGTCAGTTCATACAATATCCTTCTGCTCAAAACCTTGCAGAATAAAGGTCAAAGTCCTTTCAATACACTGTAAGGTCTAACGTGACTTGGCCCTCACCTTCTCTCTGAGCTCATTTCGCACTGCTATTGCCTCCTTCCCTCCACTCCAGCCTCGCTGGCCTCCACGCCTCACACTCCTTTGGTGCATCCTACCTTAAGGCCTTTGGATGAGCTTTTCCATTTTCCTGAAAGCCTCTCTGTGTATTACTTGTATGACTTGCCCTCTTGCCGCTCACATGAGGGAGCATCCTGATGTTCCATCTACAATTTCACACTTTATCCCTAGACCCAGCATCCCATCCATTTCTTATAGTTTTTTTTTTTTTGTCAAAGGACATATCACCTTGGATGTAATGGATGTATTGGAGATATAAAATTGAGATATTTACCACCTGTAAAGAAATCTATTTAAAAATATTTTTCTATAATATATAAATGCAAAACTTATTTATAATATTTACTATTTCTTGCACTAACATGTAAACTTCATTTGAACATATCTTTTGAATTATTTTTCTGTCAGTGCTTAGAATGAAGCCTGCCTGGTGCATTTTATGAAATTAATAAATATTTGTTAAATAAATGCATAGTGGGAAGATAGTATACTATAAATCTTTCAGTATTTAAGGTCTTTCAAGATTACCTGCTGTTTATTTAGAAATTATCATTCATATTTTTAAGGATGACTCTGTTATAGTAGCTTTTTACTTCTTTTAAAGCTGATTGAACAAATAGACTCACTAAAATGGAACTTCAAAACACACAGATAACTTATTTAAAAATACAGTATAATATGTAACTTAAGATATAATATTTAGGTGCTTGATATTTAATATACTGAATATCTGGTTTGCCTAGTAATTGACATTAATTGGGCTACGGACATACAGGTGACATTGTATTATAGTCTTTTCTCATATGTATTATCATTTGCTTTCTGCAACTCTCTGATGTAAGCTTTGCTATAATTTTGCTGACATGGAGTTTTTGGCTTAGGGAATATACAATTATTTGACCAACACACATACTACTTGATACCCAGTTTTGATTCCTACACTCATGATGTTTTCATAGTACTCATGATTTTGCTTTCCCTTTTTTTTTTTAAGGGGAAGTATATTAAAATGTTTAACTAAATTCATTTGTTGTACACAGACCAAATATTTGAAAAATCAGATAGTCCAACTCCACCTCTCCTCCAGGATCAGTGTGATATTGTTTAATTTTAGTCTGTCTTAAAAAGAAACACTGATATTAGGACTCTACACAGCCGGGATTTGAATAGTCTGAAGGCAGACTATTTCATCCCTTCATAAAGAATGAAGCAATTTAATCTGAAGTCATCCTAATCAGGAGATAGTCAAACTGACCACACTAATGCAAATCGAGATTTTAAAATTTTTTATTTCAACAGTGCTAGGGATCCACCTCAAGCCTTAAACATGTTCTACCCCTCAAATACATTCCCAGCCCTTAGATTTTGTCTTGATTTCCATTAAAAAAATTAACCTATCTCCTGTCATAAATTGGGATGGAAAAAATGATAGTACAAAGTACTTCTGTCTGAAGTAGTTCCTTCTTCTTGTCCCAAACTCTGGTTGAGGCTCAGCATAGACAAAGTGCATGTGAAGGTCATATGTTGTTTTGAAATGAATAGAAGTTGCCTGACTGATACATCGTCTCCCACACCTGGATCTCTGGAGACAGCTGACAGAAGACAGAGCCCAGATGTTCCCCACACTTGTTTTGCAGCAAACCCTTGGGGGAAAATGTTTGTCCCTTAGTTCTTGAGCTGTGGATCAGAGTTACAGAAAGTTCTTTCCTCTCTCATGCCCTGGTGTTAGTCGAATGACTTTTTAGGCCTGGGGACGTTCCACATCACTTTTATTTTGGGACCACACATTGTGAAACAGCTGGTGAGTGTTAATGACCAGGCCACAGTGCTCAGGTCTGCACGTCCGTGCTCCCCACTGCAGGACAAGGGAAACATCCTGGGATGTGGTTCTCACAAGACAAAGGACCCTGAAGCCTCAGAATAATCCTCAGTGGGAAAGGAGCTATTTTTCAGTTTGGTTTGGGCCCAAGTGCCAAAAAACGTGAAACCATCGATTACGTATTACTCCTTTTGGCCCCAAAGTAGAAACTATACAAACATACAAGTCCAACTTATTATATTTTTCCCACATTCTTTCTTCTCCCCAGATATATTGTTTAAATTTGAGTAGTCCTACAAAAGATCCCACGGGAATGGCACTTCCCACATGAACAGCTTCCTTGCTTGTTTGAGAGATTCGATTTAATTCTCTGTCTCCTGATGGGCCAATTTAAGGTTATGTAATATAACCCCACAAATCCTTACAGGCTCTTCTGTGGGGGAAGGGAGGAAAGAGACTCGTAAGCGCTTAATCTCCGTGAGCTGATAAAAGATTGTTTTCTGCAGCATTTTCTGCATACCACCCTTTTCTGTGCCAAATCAAAGACATGGAGATACAAGAGAAAAGATAAGGGGGAATGAGATACGATGCATTATGGCTCACACCAAAACCACATATTAAGATTTATATTCCAGGGTATAAACTAGTTATTGAAGATTTAAAGCCGAATTATATTCGGGCTTTGCCAGGAGCTTTGAAATCTAGCAGGAAAAAAATGTGCTAGAATTTAAACCTGTCACTTCACAAACCAAAAGCAAGAATCATATCTAAAGTATGTAGCTATAATCCATCACCTTACTGTCTTTTTCAACATGATGATAATACTCTTACTAAACACTGGCAATTATAGAAATGAAATGATTGAGCAATTTCAGCCCAAGACTGGTGGATTATCCAATGCAATTGAAATAGAGTAGTAGTTTACCAAGACCCAGAAGGTAATTTATTTTGTTATGCAAGTTTGTCATATTGCTATGATTCTCAATCTTCATTTCCTTCTAAACAGCAGAAAATTTGTACGATAGGTACAATTGTAAGGATTCAAAGAGGTTTCTATGTTTCTGAATTTTTAAAATCATATTACCAGAGGCCATAGAGTTCCTCTAGCTCTCATAGTACCAAGACTGGGGAAGATTTGATATTTTTTCACGCTATGAGATCTTATGTTCCAGCTCATACAATCTTGATAGCTGTCTTTTGAGCTATGGACTTCAACCTCCAGCAAAGCCTACTGTTTCATAGTGACTTATTAAACATTACTATACTGCAGGTTCTCTATTAAATTCTTTTCCATCTTTATCTCTTTATAACAACTTTCTAAGAAAGCTAATACTATTTCTGTTATTCAGAGGAAGATATTGTTAGAAGCTAACAAACTTACCCAAGATTACTCATCAAACTAAGTAGTAGAACCAAAATTCAGAGTCAAGGTGTTGTAAGAAATAGCTAAATGTGATGAAATGAATAAATCATGCTCAAATTTTAAAAATTCATCAAAAATAATTTATTACCAATAAGCAGTTTTCACTGACATGTGATTGCTGAGAATATCTTTGTATGTTCAGTGTCCTTTTGAATTTGTCTTGCATTTTGAAAAGCTTTAATTCCAATTAAAACAAAAAGTTTTTTTTTTAACCAATGTAAAGTCAAACATTTTTCTAAAACAAGAAAATGATTTGGGGAAGAAGGGTGCAAAGTAGAGAAAAATCTGTGTGCATTTATTTTTATCATTCCTTTCTTGGCAATCAACCAATGCTTTCTTGTTGATATAACTTCAACCAAGACATTTAAAAGTACCACACATAGAGAATATCTATGCACAATAGAACAGTCAAAAAAGGTGTACTTTTATACATTTTTTAGATGGAAAAGAGAAAATTAGGGTTAAATATAGATTATATGATTCAATGTTCAAAGTCTAGAACATAATTTTTTGCTTGCTTTATTCTCTTTCCAGTGCATGAATTTCTTTTGCACTGTGAAGAAATTTTTTAGCAGAAATAAAGGTAAGAATTAATTTTTCACTTAGTAATCAAACTCTACAGAGCAAAAATTCATAAAACACATGCTGTCACATGCGCGCGTACACACACAAGCACCCACACATTTCATGTACACAAGACAGAGACTATCAGCATCTAATCAAATCAGCTTTTTACCTGTCCTGTATTATTATCATTTTCTATTTTATAATACATACTCATGTTAGGATGAGAAAGGCAGGAGATAAGCTCAGCCCCTGAACCCTTGTTTGGGAGGTCTATTTAGTTGTATTTACGTGGTTTATCATCTTATTTCATAAGTTCCGTAACGTTTTGAGGAAAATAAACCCCACTAATTTTGAGCTCCTTTACCGATGAACACCTGTGTGGTCCCATGATATGGGGAAAGTGTAGATTTATTGTCATTGTAATGATAATGGTACCATTTATCTTTTAATGTAGTTAGATGTTTTATGTCTAAGGAGATACTGTGTGAAATTTAAATTAAATTAGGCCATGATCTGTATCATAACTTGCAAAAGGCAAGAAGCTTCCAAGCCACCACCTGCTAGGATTAGGCTGAGCTGTAGAATAATAGAGGTTAGAGCTAAACAAAATATGTGCAGGTGATTGTAGGAAGAGTGATCCTCACACAGATCGCACAGAAAACATCTTTCCTACAGTTGTTTCTGTCATTTGTTATATGAAGGAAATCTACAACTATTTTATTCTTTAGTATTTCTTTTATAGTTTGTAGCAAAAAATTAGACAATGATGATGTCTAAAAGACAAAAATGCCTATCCAATGAAAAATACTTAATTTCCAATTATCAAGAGTTCATAAAAAAAAGAGTTCGTGAAGAACATGTAATTTGAAGAAAATATTTATTGATGCTTATCACCAACTCCATGAAAACCAGAAGACACAACCTATTGCAAGAGATTCAGCAAATACTTCAAAATAGAGTTGTTATTTTAAGAATAATGTGCCTGAAGGCAGCCTTTTAATAAATTCAGCTATATTGTGTTTCTTTTGTGTCAGTCATTTAGATCAAATGATTTTCTTAGTTGTTGTGTTTTTTGTCTAAAAGTTTTGTTGTGCCTGTTTGAAAAGAGAAAATGTTATGGGTACTAAAGTCATTATTTTTAATGAATGATGTTTTTGTTGACAAATAAGAACAGACCATTTATATGAGAATTGTAGGTATTATTAGAGAAAGTAAACTTTTATTACCTACTATATACTAGGTATTTCATAAATGGTATTCAAAATACTATGCAAATTTCTCGATTTTCTGTCTGTCATTTTTATCCTTCTGTTGACTTAAAAATAAATGTAATGTATGACGGACCTTTAGAATTTTTCATGGAGATTAAGGTTTTTAGCATGCTCCTAATTTCCTTATTTAATAGTTTTATGGGTTGAGGCCTATTTGTATTATATTTTGCCTGTCTTTAAGCAGGAAATGTCTAACCTGATTGCATATGATTGTATGATATATGAACTGTGATAAAAATACAATGATGTTTAAGTTAAAATTTAATATAGTAAATGACACATTGTCATTAACCTCCCTTGGAATGCTCCCCCTTGCTTTGAACACAGGTATCTGTTGTTCTTGCTACTTTTTGAAACAGTTCTGGAATATCTTTTTTTTTTGGAATATCTTTTTCATGAACGTCTTTAGTTGTGCTGTTCTGGCTGCCTCGATGTTCTGAACCGATTAAAAATATTTACCTTTCACGGTCCTTTAGACTTGGGGAAGAACCAGAAGATGCTCAGTGTTGGATCCAGTGAATAAGGTGGATGAGGACGCACCATAATATATTCATTTGACAGAAACTGCAGTACCAGAAACAATGTGTGACGTGCAGCATTGTCCTGATGGAGGGTGAAACAGTTTGCCCGCTTCTCAGGCTGTCTTTTGTGCACATTGTTTCTTAAATGCTTTAACAGACCCTTCTAATCCTCAGAGTTCACTGTAGTATTCCTGAGTACAAATTCAATTCATACAATTCCATAGAGGTCAGAAAATATCAATCAGTACCACCTTGATGTTAGATCTTGGTGGATGATGCACTTGTGTTGCATGAGGGAAGCAGGGTGATCTCCACTGAGAACTCTGAAACTTACCTCAGGCTCAGAACCACAGACTCCGCTTTCATCTCCCGTGATGACATTTCATAAAAATCTGGAACCTGGGCCAGGCGAGTAATCCCAGCACTCAGGAGGCCGAAGCACAAGGATTGCTGTGAGTTCGAGGCCATGCTGGGCTGCATAGTGGGTTCAAAGCCAGCCTGCACCACGCAGTGATACCCTGTGTCAAAACAAAACCAAAAACAAAACCCCCTAAAATGAACCAAACCAAACCAACACATATCAAAACCAAACTGAACTTGGGATCTGAAGCCGTGGACCTTGTACCTCCAGTGAAACGCATTGTTCATAATCATTATGGCACATTTTAAAACTCACCTGCCAACCACGGCGTACAACAGACTGCGCTGAACAGACCGAAACTTGTCTTACACCCTGTTTCAATACACCGCTTCTTGAACTGAAGACCCCTGCCTTTCTGTTGGATGGTACTGGGCGGCAGCATTTGCTGCATTGTTTGGGTGTACCTTGTATACATATGGAGACACAGCATGGTACTTCACTAATATGTAGAATTTTAGTATTTTTATGTATCAATAAAAAGAATAAATTTAATTAAAAATAAAGTCTTAATTAGGCTACAATTCTTTCTTTCGCTTTCTTTCTTCTATGTGCTGGGGTTCAAACCAGCATGCTAGGCAAGTGCTATATCATTGTGCTACATCCCTACTCTCTAGGTTTCATTTTTTAAGGAAGCAAAATAATTTATAAAGCTTTTCTTTTATTCCTAGTTCAAAATTTTCTCTTACTCTCTCTGTTTCTATCACTCAGTCTCTCTCACCTGTATGTGTGCAAATCAGTTTTAAATTATGAATCAGACTCTAATTCTATGGAGGAAAAAAATAACCAATAAGCTAAGTTGCAAAAGAGTGTATTGGATAATTTTCCTTTGACTTTAGTTAAAGAAAATAGCTGAAGTTGACAATTGACAGAAAGTTTGCTCATTACCTAAGTTCACCTGTTAGTGGCTCATATTTTTGTTTTCCTTTGTTTATATAATGTAGATTTGAATCAAAGACACCAAAATACGTCCCTGAAGAGGTGAATGGTAACCATTATAGCATCTAGACTTTCTGTTACTCTCTCCCTATGTAAAAAGCAATGATGAGCAAGACAGGGACTTAATTAGTGACCTCGGTTTGTCACCTTACTCAAGAAGAAGATAATCTGTTTAGATAAATTATCTGTGGCTTGTAGTTCTTTCAGTATCTCCCATTTAAGCTTCCACACAGAGTTTCTTTGAAATTTCTCACACTCAAAAAGTAAGGCAGGAATGTTTGCAAGTTAGGACCACATAGTGATCTAGTGGCCTAGACTATCACTTTCCCAATAACTAACAAAGTAGGCAGAAATGGTAATGCTAAGCAGAGTTAAGAATTCACCAGTAGAATTAAGGAAAGGAGGAAAATATTAGGTTGTAAAGTCAACATTTTTAAAAAATGTTTTATTTATTTCCTAGTACATGTTTCCAGTACATAATGATTATATTCATTGTGAGGAGTGGGAACATGTATATAACACATCTTAAACATTTTTACTTTTCAGTGATAAAATCAGGGATTCTGCTGTGGCCACTTTTCCCCCCCCCGGCACCCCTGTCCAAGAGCAATATTGAGGACAAAGGGGATCTGACAAGATGCTAAGAAGTATTATTAACACCCATCGGTGTGGAAAGAAGATGTCTCAGGAGGTGAGAAGACAGCTTAAGGAAGTAGTTCATGACTCTGTCAGGTAAAATCAAAACCTGAAACTTCTGCATCCACCTGCCGGCCTCAGTAGAAGCTCCATGACACTGAGCTGACATGGAGCAAATGAGTTACAGTCCCAAGCAGTCCTGTCTGTCTGGACAGACGACTGTCTGACATGAGATAATTAATGGCGTCCTGGAGGACAGAACGAAGCCTAGGTCCTTGGCAAGTGTTTCTTCAATTTCGTCTTGATTTCTCCCTTCTTGTCTTCACTCTTAGATTATGGGAAGTAGATTGTCTGGTACTTCTGCTGCAGATAAGGGAGTGAGGGGCTAGGAATAATACCAGATAACTGGGAAGAATATTTCCCTGTCTGTCCTCAGACAACTTTTAAAACCGATTGTTTAGGAAAATGTCTCTAGAATGTAGAAACCTTTGGAATTAGCTTACATGTCTGTTTCACATGGATAAATAACCAAAGGAATCATTTTGACATTAGCCCTCCAAGTGTGTCAATGTGACATTGCTGTATTTTTCTAACCCCAAAGATATTAACACTCTTTCCCACAGTCACTTTGACTTTTCTGACATTTTATTCCAATCAAATTGTGATTAACATCTGTTTTAAGCAATATGACATTCCCACAGTAGCAGAAACAATGATTTTTTCATATGGAGAATATAATGAGAAGTTGTGTCATGGAACACAAAACAACAGTGCAAAAATATTGTGATTACAGATAAAAATCTGATTGACTGATGGAAGCTCTGTTTTGTGGAGAGGAGTACAAGAGGAAGAATATACTTTTCACAAGTGCTTTTGCTGAGAATAGCAATGAATAGCTAACTGACTAGGACATTTCAGTTATTCTGAAATAAGCCCCTCAAATTACTCCTCTAATTGCCCTTTCCCATGATTTTCCTAAGAGGAAAGGAGCTTCTGTTATTTAGTCTTTATTGTCGTTACTGAGTCTTTATTGCCACAAAAACTGTGGCAAGACAAACAACCTTTTCTCAATAACTCTTGTAGAGGATACACCCAGGTACAACTAGCTTTCCTGTCCCATCCTTATTGTTGCTATGCATGGCCTAAAACTTTGGGAACTTCCTAGGACCGCTGGTGTAAAATTTTAACCTTTCTAATCACCAAAAGAAGAACTGAAAGAAGAGAATTATCATAGATCTGTCTGGCTGTATGCTCTTTTTAGATTTAAGTTCTCTAAGACTTTCTACAAATGAGCCCTCCTCGGGCTCATGAAATGTGCAAAGAATTAGGATTCTTTAAAAAACCATACTGTGATATTGCATCCAAAGTAAGCATGTTCCACAAAAGGCAAAGGAAGAATTGAGCCTTCTCTACAGATGCTCTGAGATGTTGACTAAAACTCTAAAAATTCTTTGTGGAATAAAAGGTAAGAAATTAGAACCTCCGAGCTGGAAAAACATCTCAAAGATACAAGTATCTAGCTCATCTCTTTATGGCCTGTCCTTTATTTGACATGTAATTTCTCTTATTTACATTCCCTTATTTATCCATTCAGCAGATATTTATTAGGAATCTATTGGTCTCTATTAAGCACTAGGCATAGACTGCAGCACAAAACACATGGTCTCTGACCTCATGGAATTTTAACTCTTGTGACAAAAACCAATTATCATGCAAATAACTTTTATTCACATTTAATAAATTTCAATTACTCCTGTTGCATGGAATTTATTACTTTTATAGGAACCCATGCCACTTACATAGTATTATAAGAACGATTTCTGCTAAATCTATTTCTACCTTGTTCTAGTGCCCAGGAGGGAAAGTGTGGGTAGATCCTGGTTGTAACTCATACTCTACTGCTGGGGATGACCTTCAAGCAAAAAGGAGTTCACACTTTAGCAGAGTAGGGTAGATGACTTCTGAGGTTCAACAGGCAAGGAAATCTGAAATTGAAAATTTTACATGTCGCCATTCCATATATTGGGATTCCATTCTTCCTCACACAAGATCTGATCTTGGCACAGCATGCGTAGTTCAGAGCTTGGAATTCTACAACTTTTGCTGGGACTTAGTCCTCAGTTTTCTGTTCTACTGAGTAAGACGTATCAAACATTTTGTATGTTACCACGGAGGTCTTCTGGCTTCAAACCTAACTTGTGTTTCCCAAGTAATCTCACTTATCCTTTAATTTTTGTACAAAGTGTCAATCAAATTTGACAGCCAATTGTGCTGTCCTTACTGTCATTATTTGTCCTATATTTCTCACCTGTCAGAAACATCATACATACTAGTATACTTTCTCTTTGCTGGGAAACAGCCCTGGGGATTGAATCCAGGGAGCATTGAGGTATATCCCCAGCTCTTTTATTACTTTATTTTGAAGGAGGGTCTCATCAAATTGTTACAGATGACCTTGAACTTGCAATTCTGCCCTAGCCTCCTGAGTAGCTGGGATTATGGGTGTGCATCACTGTGCCTAGCCCTAATGTACTTTCTTTTACCAAAATACCATTTCAGTTTACCTCCAATGAAAACTTAAACAGTGGCATGGATATCTTATGCCAGGGACCTTCTGTGTTTCAACTGCTGCCAGTGCTAGAGTCCTCATTACCAGCAGAGTGGCAGGTAATCCAACCCCAAACCCCACTTCTGGTATCAACTGTTGCATGGTTAGTTGCCTAGGAAGTAGACTCTTAAAGATTATTACAGAGCATGAAATTTATTAAGAAATGCTCTTGAAATCAATATCTATGGGAGGGAAGGGAAAGTAAGGAGACAGGATTAGGCAGAGGGAGCAGTTGGGCTGTGCCAACTACATAAAGGACTCAAATGATCCCCTGTGGAGTTCAGAAACCGGAATGGTCCTTTAGCATTGCCTCTGCTTATTGCAAGGAGCTGAACTCTTGCTCTTGAGGTAATCAGTCAGCGAATATGAACTATTCTAGGAAGCAAGTGTGACCTTGGACAAGGAGGGACTATTCAGCAGAGGTTCCCACTGAACAAGACTGAGAGCTGGCACTGTCTGGTGGGAGTATCTCCATCATGGAGAGAAGTAAATCATTTATTCATGGAAGATATTTGGTGATGCATTATATCCATTGCTGAGAATTTGAGGAAGCTTCTCCACATGTTTTATTCTACCCAGGAATGTGGGTAAGGACATAGTCTCTCTACTTAAGCATGCTTCATCTCCATCTCCTCTGCAGTAACTCTTATAATGGCAAATGTCATTTATTTCTGTCTCTTTAGAGTATCAAAGGGGATATTCATTGACTGACTTAGGCTTACCAATTTCTCAAGCACAGTTTTAAAAATTTCAATCTTGTTGAATGTGATGGTGCACACCTGTAATTCCAGCACTTTGGGAGGCTGAGGCATTCAAAACTGGAACCAAACCTGGGTTACTGAGTGGGAGAATTGAAATCCCAGATATGCTCGGAAGTACTGATGAGCAGGGTAACACTTTCAGCAATTTTGAAAGTGGCATAGGAAACTAAAAACCCTGCTGGAAAGTGCCACATGAAACATTGTATCTTTGATAGGTGAGCAATGGCCAAGCAGGTCGACAGCAACTGGGTATGGGGTAGCCCTACAGTGTCATAATCAGCTTAAAAGACATACGCATACTTTATCAATTCTAATTCTCAGTTCTCCCTTGCCCCCAGACATGTGAAGGAAGCATCTCCCAGCCTTCTTGCAATTGGTGTACTGTGTCTCAATTTGATCAATAAAATAAGATTGTAAGTATCTTAGTTCTGTTGCCATGAATTTAGAACTACCAAGGATCTGTTCTTGGACATGCAGAATGAGACTTGACTAGAGAAATGAAGAACTAGCTACCAAAGGAAGACAAATACAGGACCTTTTGAAAACTGTGAAGAGGTTTCAGAAGGACAGAAGAATGATGCTGTTCAATCAGAATGCAACAAGCAGAGAGGAAATGAATACCAGAAGGATGAAGAAAGATGTTTTACACCCAAATAGGAGCAATGGAAACTTCTCTGGAACCCTGGATGGCAAGCTCTGCAAACCACATGGCTTTACTGATTTCCGTATTTCAGAGGTTGTACAAGAAAACTACAGACTGAAAAAATGAGCTAGAGGAATTAATTTTGGAGATTCCAAAAGTAAGTTGAAGATGAAATCTAAAGCAGCAATGAACCAATTTGAAAACTCCATGAAAAGGGTCAAGGAAGATACTGCCTCTCATATTGCATCCCTTGAAGCATCCCTTCAGAAGGAAGAAAAGAAACTCCTTTGCCAAAATGCGGTTGAAAATTCTTCCAAAGTAGCTGAACTGAATCATAAAACAGCAGTCTAAGAAGTCCTGATAAAACATTTCCAAAGTCAAGTTAATGAGCTTCAAGGTAAGCAAGAGTCTCTTGTAGTTTCTGAGGTTTGAGAAGAAATCCTACAGAAAGAGAATACAAAACTCGGACGAATCCAGAGAAGCCCAAGAAAACCATACACCAGAGATGAAATATTACATGGGCTTAGAAAAGAAAATTAAACAGATCGAAATAAGACATAAACAGAGCAGGAACTTCAGCGTATAATACTGTAAACATAATGGATGTTCCTTGAGAACATACTATTAAGTGAAATAAATCAGACACTTATTAGTACACATCGAATTGTTTCTCTGGTATGAGAAACCATAAGTGTAAATAAGGACAAAGGGGTAGAATAGATATTATGTTTAAAAAAAAAGAGAGAGATAGTATTCAAAAGAGAGGAGAACTAGATAGGGAAAAGGAGGATAAAGAAGAAAGTTAAAAGAAAAGTAAGATGAAAGGAGAAAAAATGTTAAAGTGTAACTACACTTGTTGCAAATAGGGAGGGGTGGGTGAATGGGGGGGAAGAGGAGGGAAAACCAAGATGTATCATGTACAGGTACAAAATAACCATGTTGATTATGATCATTATGTATACAATGTACCAATACATGTTCTTGGTAAAAAAAAAATACTGTAAACATACCAACTAGCAAAAACTGAGCAAAACAAAGAAATTGAGAAGTGGAAAAGACTTGCACAGTTAAAGAATCGTGGACAAGTTCTGCACAGAGTTAGACTCAATATTAGATGTTCTTTGGGAGCTGCACCGGAATAGGGCTGTTGTACCAGTTCCTTTTGCAGGTGAAGTGAATGCACCAGAATTTGACTAGAAACTTGGACTTCTGATGACCTTGTTGAATGGTCTGACATCTTCAGATAAAACTGTACTGCTTTCAGAACAGATCTTGAAAAATGAGTTCCAGTATGTTGCCAGAGGGAAACGACACAAAGGCAGCATTTCAGAATAAATTACCCTTAACCAACAAGGAAAATAAGAAACCATCATGATGTATTTTTCTGAAAGAAAAATAAAATGCAACTTGAATAAATGAAATTATGTAAAGTTAAAGACTGTCTCTCAACATAGTTTGAAGTGTGACAGTGTGTTGGGTGGGGCAACCATGAGACTGCAATTGGGTTATTGTCAAGGTTCTAGCTTTTGCTTTCAGTGGCCAGTTTGGAAACGCTCATTTTATTGTTTAAAAAATTAACAATTTAATGAATAGAGGCAGGGTCATTGCATGAACAAACGAGAGCCAAGGTTTGTTATTAATCCATTTTAAAACTAGGAAGTGCAATTTTGAAATCCTAATTTTTAAAATTTCAATATGACTCTCAAGTTCATGTGGAAGACTAAATGGGTTGGAAAGGTAAGGGAAAAAATGAGAAAAGCAGAATAAAGGAAAAAAATGGGCATTATCAGATTCTGAAAACTCCTGCAATATAAGTTTAATGAAACACCGCTTCTTGGAAGGAGGAACCAGAAGCTAGCAGAAGCCTGTACTGTTGTAGATCCATGAGCAACATCCTTTCCATATTATTGTACTAGGGTGAAGGAAAGGCATTCATTGTTCCCCCTTCTACACTAAGGAAAGGTGAACACTGTGCTCATCCTACTGCCCTTTTGCTTGACTCATCCACGGATATTAATGTGTCTTTTCAAGCTGTGTTGTCATCACCTTCTGCTGCAGAGTTCATGGTGTGTTTTGATCCAGTACCTCTTCTTTTCTTCTGCCTTGATCATATTCAACATTGTTGATGAAGTGGAAGTGTGTAAATTCTGGGAAATTTTCATAAAAGACAGCTGGCGTGTGCCCTTTGGCCTTTTTGTAACTTCCTTCTTCCTGCTGCTTAGAATAAAGATGTAAGACATTTGGAAGCAGAGTGGATGGAGAGCTCAGAGGACCTCTGTGGGGCCCTGAAACTCCAGGGAGCGCTGTGCCAGCCGTGGGCTGCACGCTCTGATAAACATGTGCATTTAAGCTTCTGGGATATCTTGTATGGAGTTGAATCCAATCCAAACTGACACACTGTCCTCCTCTTGGTTACGTGTCAAGCAATTTCAAAAATCAGAAGTCACAAGAAACTAGCAGCAGGACCCTAAAGACTGTGGAGTAGAAGATTCTTTCTCCTGCACTTTGGAAAAGTTGAATTTGCCAAAATGCACATCTGTTACATCTAATGAAAGGATATTTGAAAAAGTACGTCTTCCAAGCCAGGTTCTTCCATCCCTAGAAATTTAGAATCCCTTCTACTAGTAACCACACAGAAAAAATTTTGTATTTAACAATATATAAAATGAAGGATTACTAAGACAGAATCCTCAGGGATTAATGTGATAGTGAAACCCGCAACCCCTAAAGCGTGTTTGATGAAGTGGAAACTGTCTAAATCACGGTGAGGCACAGAGAAGTGTGCGTTCCTAAATGCTTGCACCTCAGCTCTATTTCTGAGATTCTGTGTTACTTAACACATGAATTAATATCATTCAGTTCTTTATAGCTTGCCATCCTGAAAGGTAGACACCCTCATTAAGCTAAAATCTTATCTTCTGCTTACTCTTGTGAATAGACTGATAATAAAATTTTGTAACTCTAAGCCAATTGCCCATGCAGATTAATTGCTTCTGCTAATTCTGTGTCTTGTACTCAAAGGAATATACACATATTGAAGAGAAAAGGAAGAATAAGCTGTTGACTTCTGTGATCTAAAGAGGTATCAAGCGTCTCTTTAAACCTTAAACTTGCAACAAGTAGCGAGACCAGAAATGACCAGAGGTGTTTTATTCCTTCAAAGGTATATAAGACTGAAATGCTTCTTCCCATTTTTCAATCTTCCACCCCATAACACACACATTTATATGAGGGATCAAAACATTTTAACATAAGTGTATTCTTACCTTTTACTTTTGCTGATCTATAAGATGCTAGCTGTCAACATTTCCTCTTCTTCATCCTTTGAGGATGGTTCTGAGTTTGGTACATGGATTTCTTGAAATGTGTGGAATCAAGAAGGAAGAGATAGAGGCAAGACAAATAATATGAAAGACTGTAGAGCAGGAGAACAAAGATGGAAAAGAAGAGAAGCTAAGCATAAACTTTACAATGTGAAATAAGAGTAAAGCATAAACTTTACAATGTAAAATAAAGAGTAAAGAGTAATTATTGTGAAATTACTTTTTTAGGTAGCTGGGTTGCATAATTTTGAGTTACTATTCTTACAGTCTTTAGAGAGGGTCTCCTTAATTGGACCCTTATTTTTCTAAATCAGTGACAACCCGTGGGATAAACAAAAATTTCATGACCCTCCTACTTCCAGGGATTCTAGTGTGGTCTTCTAGGATATAGTTGAAAGTTACAGAGGTATCTATATTTTCCTGTGAGCCAAAGTGATTTACTGAAACTTCACTTTCTGTAAATCGTATTAGGAAATCAGTAAAATGCTTTTTAAAATGTATGTAGTCATATGGCTATAATCCCAGTACTCTGGGAGGCTGAGGCAAGGAGGACTGAAAGTTTGAGGCAAGGCTGGGAAAATTAGAGACTACGAGACCCTGTCTCAAAATAAAAAAAAGAAAGAGGGCTTGGAATGTAGGTCAGTGTGAAGGTCCTGGGTTCAATCCCCAGTACCACAAAAAGTATACAGTATCTGATAATATAGTGAATATATGACCTCTCACGCCAAGAGGTTGGGCATGAACCTTCTTGTCACTGTTATGCCAAGCACAGAATCCTGCTCCAGATCTGAAGGGAAGGCTGTGGAGAGGATCCTGGCCGGAAATTTGTGATCAGAGTACTGTACAGTCAACTCAAGGATGGTACTGTGTGGATTTGGGGGCAGTGGGGAGAAGATTCAGAAAGTGGAGACGAGATGGGAAGCAGGTGGTTAACTGGTGAGAGGAGAGCTCGGGAGGACACTCTCTGAGTAGGTCACACTGGGTATGGTAAGCTGATTGCAGCTATCACCCCCACTGAGGGATCGTTCCACCCTTGGCGTGCAGAAGAATTCCCAAGAAGTACGTGGGCATAACTTCCCCATGTCAGAGTTGCTGCTAAATTGGAAACTACTAAGTTGGTTCTTTCTATGTGCATTTGAATTACATACCAACTCTTTTGAAAAAAAATAAAAGTTACTCCATTCTTATGGCTAATTAATATTGATAAAATGTTTCTAAAACTACTACAAAGGCATTTATACACAGTGAGTACTACTCTGCTATGAAGAAGGGTAAACTTGAGTCATTTGTGGAAAATGGATGTACCTTGAGACAGTACTATTAGATGAAATAAATTGGATACACCAGCTTAAATATTGTATAATTTATATGAGAAACCTAAAATATAAATAAAGAACAAAATAAAAGATAGGTAATAGGGGCTGGGGATTTAGCTCAGTGATTAGAGTGCTTGCCTTGTAAGCACAAGGGCCTGAGTTCGATCCCCAGCACCACCAAAAAAAAATAAAATAAAATAAAAATAAAAAAGATAGGTAATAGGAAGTAGGAAGATAGATCTTTTTCCAGTGGTAAAGGGATTAAGAGATGGAAGGATGGGGAAGGGTCATATGAGAAAGAAAGGGAATGAAAAAGCAACTGAGGTGTGTTATGTATGTGTACCAACTCCTCACAAAGAACGTAAACTTTATGTCCTGCAAACATGTACTAATAGGAAATAAAAACTGAAAAGAATTGGCAAAACAAAAAAGCATATCTTAAATTTAAAAATTTAAAATAGAGTCTTAATAATTCTTTTTTCATCCTATATATTCTCTTAGCAGTTTGGTTTAGAGAGTACTTATTAGAAGACAATGGTGTGCTTGCTGTTGGAGATAATAGCATTGAATAGGAGCCTATGTGTAGAAACAATTTAATATGCAAATATTGTAATTATTTCACAGTTTCTTTTTCAGTTAGGTAAACCGCAACATTTTAGCATTGTTTCATGAATATTCAGTGTCTTAACTCAGCACTAGAGGGAGCAACACTGTAGAAAAAAACACTATGAACTTGTGAGCTTCGCAGCAGTTACAGGAAAATTGAAAATTATAAAATTTCAGAAAGAATGACTGTGTGGTGGGTAAGCTTGATTCCATCATTTTGATTGGCTTGGAAGCTGCCCAGGGGATTGGTGGTGCGCACTTCTGGGTGTATGTGGTTGGGTTACGGAGGCGTGACCTTGGGCATTATATCTGGTTCCTCTTCCCTTCCTGTAGGGAGCTGCTTCCCTGTTCTGCTTCTCAGCCACCATGAGCAAAGCATCTTTGATCTACCACACCATTCTGCCATAGTGTTTCTGCCTTGGAGCCAGCTGACCATGGACTGAATCTCCAGAAACTGTGAGCTGAATTAAACCTCTCATCTTTTAAGTGTGGGTATTGTGTACTGTTGTCCCAGCCATGAGAAAGCTAATACAGGCTGAAAGGCAGTAGGATGGCTAACAGCCAGTGAGGGTGTGTGACTTCTTTGATCAGTTACTATTGCAACTTTTAAGTAAGGCTGGACAGTGGGAGTTGGGGAATTGCTTCAGCTGCTTTGGTCAGCTGAAGTCTTTTTGAGGAAATTTTTTCCAAGATTAAGATTAAAGCCCATATACTAAGCGGTATCCAGGAAGCTAGGACATATTCACTTTCAAGACTTTCCTGTTGAGTGTTGCTAATCATCTGAAATAAGGAAGAATAAATTGGTCGAACAGTTTGTGCCCTCAAATAATACAATTTTGACTGGTTATCAAGAAACAGATCCCTGAAAACAATGCAATTTTGGAATAAATGATAATTATACAATGCAGAGAACTTACTGTGTTATTTCCTGGTAAGAACATTTTTCTTTGACAATTTCAAGAAAGTTTGAGTGAAAATTTGAGTGAAATGAATGTGAATGAAAGACAAAAAAATGCAACAATGAGAAGTGATAATAGTTGAGATGTACCACCTGTCCTTATGCTTTGAATATGTTGTCATTTATACTTCATTATGATCCTAATAAAGTAGCTAGTTCCATATTTCTCAAATCAAGAAATAGGCTTAATGTGAACCAAGTGTTATACCAATAATCAACTGCTTGATCAATGCAGTATAATATATTTACCTGTTAATAAGATCATATTTGATGCAAACCATGGTTGCTGTGGTTTAGACATGGTTTGAATGCGGCCCCCAGAGGTTTGTGTACTAGAAGGTTGGTTCCCGGCATGGCACTGTTGAGATAGTAGAAACTTTCAAGAGGTTGGGCTGAGTGCAAGGTAGTGAGGTCATGGGGGTGGCAGTACTTTTTAGAAGGTATTAATGTAGCTCTCTTGGGTGCCAGTTAGTTCTTGCAAGAACAGGTTGTTATATAAAAAACAATCCTGGTCCCTGAATCTCTCTGGATTCCTGTATTACCATGTAATCTCTCCCACACATAGTTTATATCAGCTTTCTTGTTTTTGGGAAAAAATAACCTGATATTCACATCTTAAAGGATGAAGGGTTTATAGGGATAATAGTTTCTGAATCCTCTGATTCAGTCTATGGTCTGCTGGCTCCATGGCAGGAACATTATGTTGAAAGGGCTTAGGGGTGCAAAGCTGCTTAGTTCACAGCAAGAATCATAGTGGAGAAACAGTGCCAGAGAGAAAGGGGTCAGGTACCATATCTAATACCTGATACCACGTTCCTGTGACCCACCCAGAAGTGTGTTCCACCAATCCTCTGGACAGCTCATCAGCCAATCAGGTTAACAATTAAACCTAACCAGCCATCACAAGACCCTGATTTTGGAATTTTTAGATTCCTAAGCTGTGATCTATATAAATCTCTTTTCTTTGTACATTACCCAGCCTCAGATATTTTGTTATAGCAAGAGAAAACAAATGAATACCAGAGTTAACTTTAAAAAATATTTAATACCAACACCTAAAAGGGTATCTCACCTAAGAAAACTTCATAATTTTTGGCTTTTGACATATAGTAGAAAAACACAGTCCTTCAAAAGTAAATGATACAACTTATTATAAATGAATAAATATATACAAACTTAGGTTGCGTAGTCTCTGGCTTTTAAAAGTGGTGGTTTTCATGTAAGTTTTTTTTGAGCTGAGTTTTAAAGAGAAGTATTTATTTTTGGAAGTCATTAAAACTCTATAAAGTCCCTGTACCTATTCAGATGGTGTTGATGTCACTTTCTGTGGGTTGCTTCATAATATGAATGTGTTGACATGGATAGGAGAATGTGATGTTTCCCCTTTCAGCTTTTCAGCTACTCTGGTGTTAACTGCCTAGTGCGGAGGACTAGGTAGACTCTGCTGAGAGCAAAAGGCACTGTGAGTTCTCCTTTCAAGAAGAAAGAATATGTTCTGTATCCCATACCTGTAGCGTGGAACATCCTACTACCAGGTTTATAAAGTGCTGGGTTTGCACAGTGTTATGGTTTGTGTCTAGATGTCCCCCCAAAGCCTCATGTGGTAAGAGATAGCTGGATCTAGAGCGTGTGATTACTAAATTCATCTATTGATCGATTTGGTGTGGTTCTGCTGGGATCAAGGATGTGAGACTGAAATTGGGGGTGGGAGTGCGGGCCGCCCTGGGGGCAGGTAGCCTAGATAAAAGATACAGGAAGAAGCTAACTAGCTGCTTGTTTGCATTGCTTATTTGCATACATTCCTTGCATTTTCCTCACTTTACTTTGCGGCCGGTCGGCCACCGGTCTGCCACGCCAGCCCGCCCCTCTGCCATGCCGCCCTGCTTCGGATCCAGC
>PVJO010011319.1:0-60276 GCA_004026905.1 Hystrix cristata
CGCGGCGGCTGAGCGGGGAGGTGCTGCGGGAAAGCGGGAGCCCGCGACCAGCCCTGGGCAGGAGGGAGGAGGGAGGGGGGAGGGGGATGGAGGGGGGAGGGGGAGGGAGGGGAGGCTGCCATCGGAGAGCGCAGGAGCTGCCCGCGCTTGCTGCTGACCTCTGCCTAGTTGTTTTCCGAGCCTGCTCTGGGGCTCCCACCCGTCTGCGCCGGCCGTAGCGTTTGCTCGGCCGACACTTGTGTGCATGCTGCTTCCCTGGCTGTTCCAGCTTACAGGCACAGCATTGCCCGACAGGAGAGGACTCCCTAGCTGGCGGAGACCAAGCACCAGAGTGGGCACCGCTGGATCGCGGAAGCACGCGCGCCCTTTTCCTGGGCCCGCGAGAGTCGGACTCCTTAGAAGTCAGCAAGTGTGTGCTGAGCACCTAGTGGGATACAGGGCGGACAAAGACAGCCCGATGTTCTTTGCCCTGCCTGCTGCGTGCAAGGTCAAGATCAAGGAGGACCAGAGTGAGCAGACCTCAGGGAGTGTGGGAAAGCCCACAAAGCAGTGCGCTGGCCTCCGCGCCCCACCCCCGCGCCCCTAAATGGTGGGGAGTGGCCTGTGACAGGCGTCATCCCTTTGAGCCCTACCTCTCCGGCCTCGCACTGCCGCATTTGCGGCGATCTCAGCCGCAGGTCCGCATGTTCCCTTGGTATTGCAGCTGGACATGTGCGGTTTAGAGTGCTTTCTGCTGATGGGGTCGGTCATGCCTAAGCAGTGTGGCAGCCACCCGATGATCAGCGAAGGGACAAGTCCTAGAGATGCAGCACTGGTCATTCTGCCCTCTGGAAGGAGGGCTCTATGGAGATAAAGGCAAAGTAGGTCCGTTCCTGCAGATCACTTGAGGACTGTGCTAAAATGCAGATTCTGAATCTTTAGGTCCCGGGTGGGACCTGAGAGTGTGCCCTTCAACAAGCCCTCAGGGATGGAATCCTGCTGTTCTCTATCACCAGACCGGATGTAGTAAAGGGGTGTACAAGATTGAAGATTGTTTATCCAGGACTGACATCCCAGCACTCTGGGAGCCTGAGGCAGGAGGATGCCAGTTTGAGCCCAGCCTGGGAGATGTAGCAATTTAGTGAAACTCTTTTAAAAAAATTTTTTTTTTAAGGGCTGAGGATGTAGCTCAATGTGAACACTGTGGGTTCAATCCCCAGTACTGAAGAAGAAAAAAAAAAAAGATTGTTTATCTGGGTCATTGTATCCCACAGGGCCACATGGGCAGGGACACTACCCAACCAAATCCCCACCCTCGACTCCTACCCTGAGTTTAGTGCTTTAAACACTAGTGTATTTTCTATAGTTCTTGAAGTCAGAAATCCAAAATGCACCTTATAGGGCTAAAACCAAAGACAGGGCCAGTTCCTTCTGAAGACCATTTCCTTGCCCTTTCTGCTTCTAAGAGTGACCTTTGGCTCACGGCTTTGAGTCACATACCTCGTCTCCCTCTGATCTGCCACCACATTGCCTTCCCTGTCTGACCTTAATGTGTCCCTCTTATGAAGACCCTTGTGATTACTCTGTACCTGCTTGGATAATCCATATCTCAGCGTTCTTAATTACATCTTCACAGTCCCTTTTGCTGTATAAACTAACATATCCACACATCTCAGGTATTAGGATGTGGACATCTTTGGGAGCCATTATTCAGCCCTAGAACAAAAACATTCTCTCACTAACTTATATTTCATTTATTCAAAGTCAAGATAGTTAATCTTGATAAGTTCCATTGTATAAACTACAATTTGCATTCAACCTATCCAATTTTACCAACAATGTTCTTTATAGAACTCTTTTTTTTCTGGCCCAGATCCAGTCTAGGATCATGTATTAAATGTATTTTTATGGCTGTGTTTTGATTACTTTTCTCTTTGCTGAAACAAAATACCCAATGCCCAAAGTTAAGGAAAAGTTTATTTCAGCTCACAGCTTGTAGAGGTTTGAGTCCATAGCTGCCTGGCTCCAAGGCAGGCAGCATGGCAGAGGGCATCAGAGGAGAAACAGTCCATGGCATGGTAAGCAGGAGGCACCAAGCAGCAGCAGCAACAACAGCAGCAGGCAACCTGCCTGTCCCTTTTATCCCATCCAGGCTATCAGCCTTTTGGGTGTTGCTGGCCACACCCACGGTGGGATTTCCATCATCTACACCCTTGATCCCAGCATCACACACCTAGATCCAGCCATCTTCAAAAAGCTCCACCTGTGACCCCATGAGTCTTTGGGGGACATCCAGACATAAGCTATAACAGGCCGTTTATCTCCTTTCGGCTTTCTTTCTTTCTTTTTTTTTTTTTGTCATGACGTTGACAGTTGGAAGAATACAGTCAGTTCTGGACTTCTCAGTTTGGCTTTGTGCGATGTTTCATTTAGATCCAATTTTGCATTTGGACAGAAAGGCATTATATTCCATAAGAAGGAGATTCCATCAGGAGCCATGTGATGTCACTTCGTCCCTTTATTGGTGGTGTCTAGTTTGGTCACTTGGCTAAGGTCGTATTTGTCTGATTTTGCCACTGTAAAATTTTTGTATTTCCTTTTCTAACTGGGAAGAAACTGAGACTATATAAACTATATCTTTCCCCCCATTTCTCTACTTACTTGTTCTCATATTCGTTCATGGCTACATATTGTGTTCTATAAGTTATAATCTGTAAAAGCTGTCATAATCAAAATGGAGTCACTTATGCCAAGTCCTAACAGTCAATCCATCAGTAAAGCTATGAGGCTGTGAAGAAGGGGATCTCCTGTGTGTACACCTGGCAACAAGAACTATCACAAGATTGTAATGGAACCACAGCCTTACAGAAAGGCCACCACGAGTGTTACAATGTAGATCTAAACTGTCCCTCAAAAAGTCTCACATGCTTAGAAGAGGACTGGATCATGGGGGCGCTGTACTAATCAATGGGTTCATCCACTGATGAGTTCAGTAGCTAAATATGCTATTAGAAGGTAGAGCCTGGTTGGAGGTGGGTCCCTGGAGGCCTAACTTGGAAGGTTACATCTCCCTTTCTTTTTAGGGGGGTGCTGGGGATCAAACTCAGGGCCTTGCGCTCGCTAGGCAAGCACTCTACCCCCAAGCATCATCCCCAGCCCCCAAACCTCCCTTTCTTGTTCTTTCTGTCTTGTTCTGCTTCTTGGCCTCCTTGCGCTGAGCACCTTTTCCTCTACCATGTCCCTGTGCTGTCCCGTTTCTGCCCTGGAGCCAGCCAACTACAGGCTGAAACCGTGAGCCAAAATAAACCTCTTCTTTAAGTTGTGGATTTTGGGTGTTTCGTCCCAGTAACAAGAGCATGACTAAGAAAACAACCTTCACGAAACATACTTCTGTGAGGACATGTGCCCAAAAACTTCCTATTTAATATTGGACTGATGACGATCATTGTAACCAAATGATCGTAATATTGTTGATCGTTATAGCCAAAGATTATTGTTTTAAAGTATCTGATGTAATCTTCCTCCCATTGCCTTCCCCTTCCCTCAGCCTCCTTCAGTGGGCACATGGTTTACTCTGACATGTATTATTCCATTGTGATGCTACTCTCAAATGTACTAATTGTTGGAGAGTCTTTGCTACTCAGACTGACAGTTCTTTTACAGTTGTTATTTATTTTAACAGCCAAAGTGCCCCACATTCAGCTAGGCTTTATGAAGGCTCCTGTGTCCCTAACTATTTTATTGTTTAGAATTCTCCTACTTTCTGGCACACAAAAAAATGATGCAGGCAAATTAGACTTCCCTGGTACTTGCCTTGGAATCAGTCATTTCTTTAAGAAGCTCTGAATCCTTTCAAGCGATGAAGACTTTTTAAGAACAAGTTTTATAGGTTCAGATCTGCTGCTACTGCCAAAGAATCAGGGATGCTGAGGCCTTGCAATGGTGAGAGCCAGGAAATATGTGCTTTTTCTTTCTATATTCATGGCTACCTGTCTTTTCTTCCTTAAATGGAAAAATAGAGTGGTCCAGGGAGGGAACAAACTGAAATATGCCTCCAGAATATGTGAAGGCTACCTTTGAGCCTCTGTTAGTCCCTATAATCTCTTGGGGTTAAAAATATGTAAACTTCAGGAATTTGGAGTTGGTCAGGAATAGACCACATGGTAGGCCATTTCATGGCAAAATCTTCCACTGTAATATCTAAAATTTATTAAATTTTTACCATGTGCCAGGCTAAGTGCCTTTCAGGTGTTTATTATCTCTACTAATAATCTAATTATTATGAGGCACATAGTCTAGTTTTTCCTCATCTGGTGAAGTGTTCTCCATACATTTACGCTAAGGCTCAGAAAGACTGAGCAACGTGCTAAAAATCACACAGCTGTAAGTGGCAGCTTACCAGCTGGAACTTGATCTGTTTGATCCTGCAGTCTGAGTTCCTCGTACTTTGCATTACTACCGCTCCTAATTTAGCATCCTAATTTGGGCTACATTACCTCCCTTTCTTGAAATTGCATTAACAGTAAATCCGAGGGCACCAACACATTCTAAATGGCTTCTTGCTGCTTAAGCACTAGAGTGAAATATTGTGCTAACAGTGGCCGCAGGGTTCAGCATTTTCCTCTCTTCCTTCTCCAGAGTGTTTCCATGGTCCCTGGTAAAATCCTATCTGTGTCATAGACTGTAGCTTCCAACCTCACAATAGCACAGCTTGCGGGGTGTTTAGCGCCACATCCAGGGATCTCCTGCCTGCTCATTTTCTGCCCACTCAAGGTTAGAAATGTGTGGACGTCAAGCTCCTCTTAAACCTGAAGACTCCTGAGATCCATTGTCTGACTGAATCCAACCAGAGAGCTTTGGGAAAAAGTTCATTTGAATATAAGCATTATTGGCAAGTATGTATTCATTAGTTACTTTGACAAGGGTAGTGTTATGGTTTGGTGCTCAAATGTTCCCCCAAAAGCCATGTGCTTAAAAGGCTTGGTCACCAGCCTGTGGCGGTAGTGGGAGATGGTGAGACTTTAAGAGATGGTTCCTAGTAGAAGGTCATTAAGAGACCAGGGATGTGTCCTTGAAGAAGACTGTAGGACCCTGGCCCTTGCTTATTTCTTTCTGTGTTTCTTGGCTACCATGAGATGAGCAGCTTTGTTCTACCACATTTCCCATCATAACGGAGGCTTCATCATGAGCCCAAAACAATGGAACCACCCATACACTGAAATCTCTGAAACCATGAGCCAAAAATAAATCTTGCCTCTTTTAAATTGATTTGTCCTAGGTATTTGTCACAGTGATAGAAAGCTGGCTAAGACAGAAAATTGATACCAAAAGGTAGGGTCACTGTTGTGATTATCCTTGATGATATGGTTCAGAAGCCTTTGGACCTGGTTTGCTGGGAGAATTTAGAAACATTTGGAGAAGCAGGCTAGAGAAAGCTTGGGATGAGGTAGTCAAGCTTGATGGACAATTCTGGTAAGGGCTCAGAAGACCACCATGCTAATAGGAATGATAACAGTAAATGCCAGGCTCATGAGATTCCAGATAGGAATGAGACTCTATTAGGAATTGGGTTAGAGACCAGGGATGTTACATTCTGGCAAAGAACTGGCCTACATTTTGTCTATTCCCTGAGACTTTGTGTAAGGTGATGAACTTGTTTATCTGGCAGAGGATGGGGACACTTCCAAGCAGCAGGGCCTTCAGGCAGTGGCATGTGTACTGCTGGCTAATTTTAGCCAGATTTATACTAAGAATCAGGAGCAGAAAGCAAGGCAGAAATACTTGAAAAACTTGCAATTTTGCCATAAAAGAGGCCTGAATAAAGTTGTGGCCAAGGAAGGTGTGGTCACTAAGAAGTTTAATACCATAAAAAAAAAAAAAAACGCAAGGAGTTTGCACAAGGAGAATAAGAAAGATGTTATGAGGGCATCCCAGGAATCAGCAAGACCGCCCCCATCTGTAGCAGGCTCAAAGACCTTTTGTTTAAGAAGAGAGCCCTGAGGTGGTCTGCTCTTACAGGGCTGTTTTCCAGGAATCTGTTTCCCTATATTCATCCATTCAGGCATTCTAAGTCTACCGCAGCCATGGCCCAGTCAGGCCCAGCTACACGGTATGGGTTTTACAGGCATGCAGATTGCAAGAGTTGTATGGTCATGGAGACTTCCATTCAGATTTAAAAGGAATGCCTGGGAGGCCAAAATGTGTGGCAGAATTGGAGTTTCTGTAAGCAACCCCCATGGAGCAATGTATAAACCTGTGAGAGTGAAGCTAAAGCTACATTGGTAGCCCAAGGAAGTTAGAGATGCTAGAGATGTGGAATACAGTGGAACAGAGCCAGCCCACAAGAGACGCCGCGTAGGCCATGTGGGCTGCAGCCAGTAAGGCTATAGAGACAGGGTTGCCCAAGCCCTTTGGAGTTCACATCATGCCACTGCGTGCCCCAGATGCTAGGAATAGAGCTACAGGATTTAATGTTTTCCCTGCTGGGTTTCAGTCTTGATTTCACCTGATTTCTCCTTACTGTTTTGTTCATCCTTTTTGGAATGGGAATAGTTACCTGTAACATTGTATATTGGAAGTATGTAATTTGATATCTTAGTCACTTTCCTAAGTCATGATACCCAAAGCCCACAATTTAAATGAGGAAAGGTTTATTTTTGTTCACAGTTTCAGTCCATGGTCAGCAGGCTCTAAGGCAGAAACAGGTTGGCAGGGGGGCATGGCAGAAGAAAAGGTATTCAACCTGTGGCAGACAGGAAGCAGAGAGAGGGGAGGAACCAGGGACCAGAATATACCCTTCTAGATTAGGCTCCTAGTGACCCACCTCCAACCAGGCCTCACATCTTAACAGCACATTCAGTTATAAACATCACTGTGAATCCACTGATGAGTTTAGCACCCCATGATCCAATCCCTTCCAAGCACATGAGACTTTTGAGGCATACTTCAGATTTAAACCATAATGCTTGGACTTTTGATTTTTATAGGTGCTCTCAGCTAAAGTTTGCTCTGATTCTTAGAGGGCATTTAGGATTTTGACTTTTGAGCAATGCTAACACTGTCTGGGGACTCTTAGAGATGGACTGAATGCATTTTACGTCGTGAGATGGACATGAGCCTTTGGGAGTCAGCGTAAAATGCAGTGGTTTAGATCTTGAATATTTTGCAAAGGTCACGTGCTAAACACTTAGTCCCTAGCCTGTGACACTGTTGGGAGCTGGTTGAACCTTTAAGAGGTAAGGCCTAGTGAATGAAAGTTAGGTCATCGTAGGTGTGCCCTGGAAGGAGATTATGGGAACCTGGCCCCTTCCTCTCTCTCTCTTGCTTCCCAACTACCATGAGGTGAGCTTCTCTGCCTACCATATGCTCCTCACCATCATGTTTGCTTCACAACAGACCCAAAAGAATAGATCTAAGAAACCATGAACTGAAACCTTTGAAACTGTGAGCCAAGTAAATGTTTCTTCCTTATCCTAATGTTTCCTTGATTATCTCTGGTATTTTATCACCAGGATAGAATGCTAACTACCATAGATGGAATCCAAAAACATTCACCTTTATCCTGAAATACATCAAAGTTGGTTATAATGTATCTATTTTAAAAATCAGATTACATTTGTAAAATACTATCTCTGTTTTGCTATTTCCTAGGTCCCCAATATGGAAACTGATTACTTGAAAAGGTGCTTCGGAAATAGCCTGGCCCAGGCACTGGCAGAAGTGGCAAAGGTTCGGCCCAGTGACCCAATCGAGTACCTGGCCCACTGGCTTTATCATTACAGAAAAGTTGCTACAGCAAAAGAAAAGGTGTGTTTGTGTACTGGGTCTGCTTGGCAAGGGCTCAGCTTTGTTGGAATAATTTGGAATCCAGAGCAGGATCCTGGAGCTAGCTGGTGGAGTTTTTTGTTTTGTCCATTTTGCAGTGATTGTTTAGGTCCAGATATTTCCGAAGTGTGGAGAGTGAGAGTTAAAGAGGGGACCGAATCAGATGGGTTGTGGAGTTGGTGGCCACAGGAGGAAGTTTAATAGGCTTAAAGGTCCCAGGTCTGTCTCTGGTGTGGGCGGGACTATTTATAAGACTTCCATGGGCTGGCTGGACGCAACTGCCTCATCACCCCAGAATAGGCAAGAGAAGATCCAGCTGCAGGAGGAATATGACCGTAGCCTGAAGGAAATGATGGGAATGATGGAAACGATGAAACAAGAAGAGTATCAGATCCAATGGAAACATGCAGAGTGTCACAGGGTAAGAGGTGGGACTCAGTGGGGCCCAGTGATGAAGCCAGGAAATCCACCAGACAGCCGGACCACGGGGCAGAGCACAGTGGGTCTTCCCTCACCCATTTTTCCCCCTATAGTCACACATTTACATCAAAACCAATTTTATCAACAATTCTTGTGAATAGAAAAAAGGACACATTAGAAGCCAGGTTCATTTTACATTTCAGGAAATACCATCGATGATACTGGCTTTAAAATTCAGATTTTTTTTCCAGTACTGGGAATTGAACCCAGAGACTCTGTATTACTGAACTACATTCCTAGGAAACTGGTCTTGCCAAACTGCCCAGGCTAGCCTCTAACTTTCAATCCTGCCACCTCAGCCTCCCAAGTAGCAGGGATTACAGGTATGTACCACCACACCTGGCTGGATTTCTTTTTTTTTTTTAATTTGTTCACCTAGAATAAATGGTTTTTTTGTATAAGGTTCTTTGATCCCTTTTCAAAAAGTATTTGGTACTTCTCAGAAACCAAGTATGGTTGTCATTAGTGTATACTTCAAATATATTTCATTTAGTGTATGTTATTATTATATTCTATTTATTTATGTATCAAGCCTCAGATACTTCCTGTATGCAACTGTAATAATGGACATAAATTATTAACTCAGAATAATTGGAAAAACTCTGCATTCCTCAGCCTGACAAGCACATCTTTTATGTCCCACAATCTTTTCTACAATATCCTTAAAAAAATGTCTTTTGCCATTTTATGCTTTCTACAAAGTCATGATCCCTGGTTAGGAAAAAAAATCACTTAAGTGCTGGGCTTACTCTCTGATGTCTTCTTAACTGTCAAATATATCCTGTGCATTATAACCTTGGACGCAATCCTATAAAATTTACTAAGTTTTGCTAGTTTCCAAAGCCAACTTTGAAAACACGAAAACATTAAGCTTATTTGTTTATACTATTATATTCAGCATCCTCATAAACAACAAATTTATTTCCTAAGGCTGTTTTATTAAAAAGTGAAATGAAAAGGAAGATGGTTTTATCTTATGTTTGGCAGCAGTCTAAGGGAACTCTCCCTCAGGAAGGGTTTGTTCTTTGAGCAGTCGTTTGAGGATGGCCAAAGTGAGGATTATTAAACCAAAGTTATTACCACCTTGGTGTATACTCTGATCATTTTCTAACTCCATGTCTTATTGTTAATAGAAATGTGTAAGGAAAGACTCCCAAACTCCACCCTGCTTTTACAGTGGCTTTACTAAAGCCAACTTTGCTCATAGAGTATTTTCTATTATTCTTTTGTGTTGCACTGGGAAGGTACTGCACCTTGTAACAATATTCCTTGGGCACATGCACACCTGTGATCCCAATAGCTGGGAGGAAATGCGGGGTTAAGAGAGACATAGTCTGGGAGGCTAGGGCAGGAGGATTGTAAGTTTAAACCCAGCCTAGGTACTTTAGCAACTTAGCAAGACCCTGTCTCAAAAAATAAAAAAGGTTAGGGATGTAGATCTTTGTGAAGTTCCTGGGTTCAATCCTTTTTTTTTTTTTTTGGTGGTGGTGCTGGGGATTAAAATCAGGGCCCTCACTACATCTCAGCCCATTTTTTATTTTTTGTTTTGAGACAGAGTCTCACTAAGTTCCCCAGGCTGGACTCAAACTTGTGATCCTCCTACCCCAGCCTCACAGAATGCTAGGATTATAGGTAGGGCCACCATACCTGGCCAGGTAGGCCATTCTTTTGCTAGTGTGAGACAAGGGCCATTGTAAAGTATGATGGGGACTAAGAGCCAGTATTTTGTCTAGAATATGTTCAAGTTCTCAATTTTACACAAGAGACACATGCAAACTGTGGTTATGGAAATTGATTCCCTGTGTTAGAAGGAAATAAACAAAGTGAACCCAGGATTGTGCTAAAACAAAGCTGAATAGATTGCTTACCTGGAAAGGGAGAGCCACAGCATTAGGGTATGAGTTAATTTCCAAGTAAAATTGGAAAGACCTAGATAAATAGTAAAGAGGTGAAGGTACATCAACTCCTCCAAGATTCTTTGTGAATTACAAACTATTCCTTGCTATTGATCACTTTTAAATTTTGTCTCTCATACTCAAATATCTGGTTTCAAAAAGGCACAGGCCTGGTTCCAAACAGCAGCCTGCCTGTTTCATGGCATCAAAACTTTACAAGGATTGTCCCTTAGCAAGTCTATGGGCACCCCAGATTGAATACTGCTAGTCTAGTGGCCATGTCTAAAGAAGAATAGAAACAGAGTGTTAGGTGTGGTTGAGATCATATTCAAGTACAGGAATCAAGAAGAACTTCACAGAGGAGAGAGCATTTGAGTCCAGCCTAGAAGACAGCTGGAAAAGACTGTCTTGTGTTGATTTCTGTTTGTTAAGTAGAGGAGCTTTGAGTAACTAAATCATAATTTTATTTCTAAGGCAGAGAGCAACTCCTTACTGTTTTGGGGGATCTGAATCACATGAATGTTTAAAATATATTTTCAGAGCATCAGTATGAGTATTTGCCACGTAGACTCGACACTGTGAAGTTAGAAGGGTCTTCTCAATAATCTGGGCCATGCTTTGCACAGCTCTCTGCCGTGAGCCTCCAGGGGCCATTGTGGAATGGTTCTCTGGGACTCTCAGGCAAAGGTGCGGTGGATGTGGTCCATGGAGCTCAATTTCCAGGATTCCTACCTCAGCCAGGGACTATAATGACTTGCTCATTATGCTACTACATTGTCTCATGGGTCATGGAAGTTCTGATTCTTTCTTCAGTCTTTTTCTCCCCTCTGTGCTTCAGTTTAGATAACTGCTATTGATCTGCATTCAAGTGTATTGACCTGCTTCTTTCACAGTAGCCAATATCCTGTATAGGGATGTCCATGAATTTTTAAATTTCAGATATTTCACTCTTCGGTTCTGTAATTTCTATCTAGTTTCTTAAAAATAATTTTCATTTTTGCTGCTAATATACTCTGATTTCCCATCATTATGCCCATTTTGCCCTCTTAAATTTTTGAAAATATGCCCTTGTCTGTTACTCCTGCCTGTGTCATTCCCAGGTCTTTTTCTATTGAATACTTTTTCTCTAGTTTATCATTCACGTCTTCTCACATGTGTAGTAATTTTTGCTTGTATGCTGAACATTATAGATGATACTTTTTGGCAGTCTGGATTGTCCTACTGTCCTTTAAAAGATGTTGAGCTTTGTTCTAGCAGGAAGTTAAATTGTTGGCAAATCACTTTGATCCCAGCATGTTCTGTTTCATGCTTTATCAGCAGATCCGTTTTAGTTTTGTTTTTAGTTTTTGGCATGAAATTAGCAACACTGTGTTCTTTTCATCTTGAGTGTGTTTAGTCTCTACTAACAGTTTTTTTGCTTCTTTCTTTCCTGTTTAGGAACAGATTTCCACAAAGAAGGCCATATTCATGCAGGAAGATTCAGAACCGTTTGAGAAAGAGGCCTTAAAGCAAGAATCCTTGCCGGGTACTTACGATATGATTCCAGCTGTGTCTCGCCAGATTCCTCCTTCAAAGTCAGCTGGCCAGACCCAGAACTTAGACACTTCACAAGAATTAAAGTTTGGGAAGACATTTCCTCTTGAAGTTGCTCATGAAATGCCCTAGTTCCAAATCCCCTCCTTAGATGATCCGAGTGGAGAGAATTCTAATGATCTTTCTCTCTTAACCCTGCAAACCAAGAAAATGAGCAGCAAGATGAGCACTCACCTAAACCAAGATTTGAGGGGCTATGAGAGGGGGTGTCCGCAAGTTCTCTCCAGCCCCGGGACTGGCCCGAGAGCCATGAAACCCCTCAATCATGAGAAAATGTCAACTAGCTATAGGAGAAAATCAACTTACAGTAAGGATTAAAACAAGTAACAAAACTGGTGAGACTCCTGTTTTTTCCTCCTGTTTATGTATGTAGAAATTACACGGTGAAAACACATCTGTGAGCTCGTCTTAACTTCAGCTGCTCTTTGCAGTCAGCCTCTTGGGTTACTCGCACACGTCCTGCAGGCTTCCTGTATCACTAGTAACAGGGTTTTTGGGTTTTTTTTACTTTATGTTACCACTATTTTTATGTTTTTCTATTTTTTATCGTGATAAAAGACACATAACACAAATGTGCTCTAACATTCTTGAGTATGTAGTTCAGTGTATTAAGTACACTCGTATAGTTGTTAACTGTGACCACCAGTCACTGCCAAAATTCCAAGCCCATTAAGTAAAAACTCCCCATTTCACCCTCTGCCTGTGCCCTGGAAACCACCACTCTGCTTTACTGTTTCTACGATATCGACTCTTCTAAGCACTTCATATATGTGGAATCATACAATATTTGCCTTTTTGTGACATTTCTTTTTTTGAGTTTTAATGGTACATTTTAGGTATACATAGTGATCACATTCATCATGGGGAATTTGTACCTGTACATGACATATCTTACCACTTCTCTTTTTTCCCATTCCCCTCCCCTCCCTCCAGCTTTTCCTCCCTCCATATTGACAAAAGCTTTTCCCCATTTTTTTCCTTCTATTCTCTTTTCTCTCATTTAGTATAATGTCCTTAAGGTTCATCCACACTGTATCATGTGTCAGGATTTTCTTCCTTTTTAAGGCTGAATCATACTCCATGCTACGATGGACCACATAGAACGTCAGTGTCTGCATTTGACCACGACACTGTGCCGCCTGGTGTGATGTGTGAAATAAGTAAGGAGGAAACTGAAGGGAAATTGGTCACTGATAAGGTGAAGATGCTATGGGTGCGGGAAATCCAAGATAGCAGCCAGGTTTCTAGTTTGAGTACATGGATGTGTAGGGTGGCTTATCCCGAAATAAATGGCAAGAGAGGAAGAGCATGTGTGGACATGCTGCGTATGAGGCTCCTGTTAAGGGAACAATTTTGCACACACTCAGGAGAAGGGCATTATATATAGGATGTACAATAGGAGGGGAGAGCTTCAAGGGCCATTTAGAATTCTTCCTGCTGCACATACAACTCTTCAGAAACTAGAAAGCTGAATCAGAGAAATAATGCAAAGAAGTACACCAGGCATTCAGTGGCCAGAGTTGATGAGGACCATGCAGGGGAGGAAGCTCTCTCTGAGTAAGAATGAGAAGAGACTCCAGCAGGGAACCACCCATGGAGTGATGCAAATTGATACATACTGTGGGAGAAACTGAGAGCTCACCATGCCAGGCCACTTGGGCAGTCAGTGAAACATGGAACTAAAGAAAGCAAAGACAGAGGATGGAAAAGAAAAAACTCTGGTAAGAAATGCAGGGACAGTTTCACTGAAAAACATCCCCACGTTGTGGGCTTTTAGAACAAATACAAACTTTGCAAATCTGTGCTACTTTTAACTGATTGCCTGAATTAAGGTCACCGTTAGATTCACAGATTAGTAAAATTCTGGAGACAACAATCCAATCTCCTCGTTTTGTAACATCAAAGAAAGACAAGCTCCCTCGGCTGGCATGTAGGATCCAGTCTTCTGCACATCTCTGCTCACTCGTGACTAAGGCTGAGCTTCTAGTTACAGCACACAAAGCCCTTCTTGATGGGAGTCCTGCCAACCTTTTCAGTGCATTTGCCCACTTCCTGCCCTGACCCTGCAGGTCAGCCACACAGATTAACGTGCAAACATCCAAATTTATTGTGCCTTTGCCCCTCACACTTCCTCTTCCCACGTCTCTCCTCTTTCCATGTAAACAGGCACCAGCTAAAAGGCACAGGCAGGCCTCTGCACACCAGGATCTCCGGCTGCCTGCCCTGGCTCCCTTCCCCTGCTTTGACAGAGGTGCAGGGGGGTTGGCTGCAGGGCTGCCCTGGCAGCTCAGTCACCACAAGGGTCAGGCAGGCTACAGCATCTGCCTTCTGTTCTCAGTCTCCTTCCAGCCTTGCCTCTGCTCTCTTGGGATCCACATCACAAGACACAAGCTCTTCCACGCCCATATTCTCAGCAGCTTGTCTACTGTTCCTCTTTCCCGTCTCTGCAGAGGCCTGCTCTTTCCCCTGCCCCTGCCTTCCAGGCACTTCTCCTTTCCAGAAGACTAGACTTCATCTGGCCACTGACTGCTGCTCCCAAATCGTGATTCCCACTCTTTCTTACATGCTGCTATTGCAATAAATGCCATCTATCCAAGCAGCTCTCTACCTCTGATGATTCTTAATGAGGATGTTTCTACTTACATATGTCATTGACTCTGTAAATTCTGGGTTATGGATTGCTGAGTTATCACACACTTGTCCATAAACTTTCAAAAAACTGGAGTTAAAAACTAAATTGAGAATAAGTGACATTAATGTTCATAAAAATGAAGAATTAAATAAGAGTGTTAAGCTAGACACAGCACACATGCCTGTGGTCTCAGCTACCAGGCACAATGAGGCAGGTGTGTCCCAGGAGCTCAAGACTAGCCTGGACCACACAGCAAAAGGGTGGCGGGGAAGGGATTGAGAGAGAGAGGATGGCTGGGCGTGCTGATACCTGTCTGTAATCCCAGCACTCTGGAAGGCTGAGGCGGGAGGATCACAAGTTCATGTCCTGCCTGGACAATTTAGCGACTTAGTGAGATCCTTTCTCAAAATAAAATATAAAAAGGGCTGGGGGATTTTAAAATGTAGCACTGTAATTCAGTGAAGGCCTCAGGGTCAATCATCAGTATGGCAAAAAAGAAAAAAAGAAGAGCAAAGAAAGAAAGAAAGAAATAGAAGAATAAAGAGTGTTAGGCTAAATGCAAGAATTTGTGTTTTTCCCAATTATTCCTTTAACTGTTTTTAATCCCTGATTGTGTAGAATTCTGCTAGAGAAGCCTACAGTTATAGTTGTGTGTCTGTTTTACGGAGAGAAACATTTCCTTGACCTCCAGCCTAGTGTCTCCTTGCCCCTTCCCAAGTGCTCAGCCCTGTGGCCTGCCATAGGTCTCGCAAGACTGTTCTCCTCTAGATGAACGGGTCCCTTTAGTAAGAAGAAAATCTCCTCCAGAGTCCAGGAGAGCAGAAGAGGACTCTGGGACATTGTGCGGTCCTTGTCAGATAGCAAGAGTGCTTCAGCCCTTTGGGTAGAATGATCCGCCTGGAAAGAGAGGCTACCGCAGGCTGAGTGGTGACCTGTGTTTGTAATTACCTGGAACCATCTGAGCCTACGGACACCACAAATGTGTATGCCACTCACACAGAGTAAACATCAAGGGCCCGAGCAGTGGTTCTCAAACTCCTGGGGAGTTGGGCAGCTGGCTGGCTGATTCTCACTCACTGGATCTGGGTTAAGCCTGAAACTGAGCTTGTCTACCAGTGTTCTTGATGATGCACCCAGTCAGTCCAAAGACCCCCACCTAAGTACCAAAGAGCTACAGCAGCATTTCTCAGCCTTGGCGCTTCTGACATTTTGGAACTTCTTCATTGTGATGGGCTTTCCCATCTATTGTAAAATGCTTAGCAGAGTCTCTGCTCCTTAAATGCCAGTAACACACACATATACACACACTCCTGGGTCGTAACAACCAGAAATGTCTCCAAACATTACCCAATGTCCCCTAGGGTAGGGTGACCAGTATCCTGGTTTACCTGGCACCCAGGAGTTTCCAGACAGTCAGTGTTAAAACCAGGGACAAAATTGCGGACAAAATTGCCTCCCTTTGAAAGCCACTGTGCTAGCCAATGTGCTACAATTCTAACACAGGTTAATTGGTAGCTTTTTTTTTTTTTTTTTTTTTTTTTTTTGGTAAAAATATGTGGTAGGGTTGGGAGGAAAACACTCTTTGGGCAAGATAATGAAATGCTATAATTTGCACAACTGATTCCTCATTCAGGAGGTTACCAAGGTAATGGAAAGGCAACTGGTTTTATTTTCTGCCTGAGTTCTAAGAATATTTCCTTTTCAAAATTAGACCTGATGGGTTATTAGTGGAAACAATTAAATCTTAGGTGAGATGAGTTAGAAGAATAGATCTGAATGGCCTCAGACATGGACTTTACTAGGGAGGGTATTGTGTCCATGTAGGGTATGAAACTTATTACTTATATAACAGGCTTTGGGGACAGCAAGTCGGCCATCCCAAGCTTGCCAGAAAATGGATTGTGACCAGTTACAGAAAGGAGGCTAGCTTGGGGTTGTATTTGGTAGGAGTGGACCCCGGCAGGAGGTCCTGCTCACAGGAAGGGGTTGCACAGCAGAAGGCACTGTGTAGGATGGTACACAGCCAGACTTTCCCGAGTTGCTGGCAAAGGCTAGAGGATTTTAAAATGTACAGAAAGAACTATACATGGAAAGGAATTGGTCCTTGGTATGACAGACTGGATCAACATTTGAAAATCAATTAATATTTTCCATCAAGTCAACAGGTTAAAAAATAAAAATCATATGATCGTATCAATAGAAGCAAAAAGATTTGAGAAATCCACCATCCCTTCACCCACAATTGGACAGCAACTTCTGGTTCAGTAAGCCAGAATTGGACAGCAACTTCCTTAAACTGATAAAGGATATATATTAAAAAAAACCTACAGACAGGGTTCGGGATTTAGCGCAAGTCTAGGCCCTGGAGCGCTTGCCTAGGCCCTGAATTCAATCCCCAGCAGCCCCCCCAAAAAGTACAGCTAACATTCTTCTTAATGGTAAAAAACTAGCATCTTCTCCACTAAAATCATTAACAAAGCAAGAATGTCCCCTCTCATCACTCTTTTTCAACACCACAGTGGAAATCACAACTACTATGATAAAACAAAAATGAATATAAAACATATACAAATTGGAGAAGAAGAAATAAAACTGTCTTTGTTTAAAAGATCACGATTGTGTGGGAAATATGAACAAACAAAAAGCTTCCTGGGACAAATAAGCAATTGCTGCAGGGTTACAGGGCATGAGGTCGATACAAAAGTCAGTCTTTTTCCTATATACAAGCAATGAAAAAGCAGAATTGGAAATGAAAAACAGCACCATTTATGTTAACATCTTCAAAAAAGAAATACTTAGGTATAATTCTAATATATGTATGTACAAATCTAAATACATATGAACCTATATGATTGTGGTGGACTTATTGTGGTCATCTTGAGCCAGAACACCCAGCTGGACTGAGCTGGTGTGGTTCTGGGCATAGAATCCACCTGAGGATTGTTGCTGATGCAACATAAAGCAGAATGGGAGCCGTAGCTAGCTGGCAGGCTGTGTCCCAGGAGAAGCTCTGCTGCGGCTGGTTCTCCTGAAGGGAACTTGGCTGTTCTCGTCAAGGAAGGAGCTCGGGGGCCTTGCTGTGGTCGAGGATGGCTGCTGTTGTTTCCGGGGAGCTCTGGTTGTCACCTCTGCTGCGAGCTTCACATCCTGGTTCCAGCAGAGATTTCTTCAGCCATCATGTGCAGACACGGATGTACATGGGACAGTGCTGTGGTCTCCAGCCCTCAATTGGATCTTTGGGGTCTCCAGTGCCTAGACAGACATTTGGCACTCTTCCTGTATTTGACTTGTGGGTGAATACTGTAACTTATAAATGTCCTGTATTAAATCTGCTCTCTTACAAACCATTGACTCTAGAAAAGCTAACTAAGACAATGATCTATATTATCTACAAAAATTGTGAGATTCGAATGAAATCAAAGAACCAAACAGAGATACTCCATTTTCATGGCTAGAAAGACACAGTCTGAGATATTATCATAAAATATGGCGACCGTTTAAAATTTTTAAAAATTTTATGACAGTAGAAGACATCACTAAGGAGGAAAACTGAAATTTTGTCTAAATAACATGCTTTGCTTCTGTCAGCCTGTCTTGCAACCTCCCCCACTCATGCATTAGTCCTGCTCTCAGCATTTGTAACTGTCCTGACTGACAGGGACCCAAGACACCTTCCCACTCCCTCAGAGAGCTTGCAGTTGCACCGGGAATTGCTACCCCTCCCCCTTCACTCCCCAGGGATAACAGCAGAGGTAACAGCACCCTACTTCGCCTTGTTCCTGGTGCATGTATCACAAAGATGTGACCAATGTTCAAACTGTGTCTGTGTTACGCTAAGGAGTGCTGGCCTTTGAGCCCTCCTGGTAAAGAAGGTGAAGATAAACAATGAGACTAAGCAAACTGATACAGCAGGTGACGTGAAGGAATGAGGGGGCTGCATTCTTAGGCAAAGTAGGTGAAAGTTGTTGTAACCGATGCAACCAACCACTGCCTGTATTCAAATAAGGCGAAAAGTAGTATGTCCAATCAATGAATTTAGTTTGTACTCTAAAAATCTCAGTGGGGCGGGGTTTCAAGAATAAATTCTGCTCTCTTTGTTTGTTCGGGCCCAGGCTTTCCCCTGGGTCCATCAACATAAATAAACCTGAGTTCTCCAACTCTGAGTGTCGCTTAGTTTCTCGAAGAGCTGTGACATTTCTGTAACATTGCCATTAATCTTCTGTAAAATACTCCCCCTTGCTTTGAACACACGTATCCATCATTTCTGAAGCAGTCTTGGAGTCCTCTTTATTGAGTGTCTTTAGTTGCCCTGTTGTGGCTGCCTTAACGTCCTGAGTCAATTCAAAATGCTCACCTTTCAGGGTCATTTTGACTTTGGGGAAGAGCCGGAAGTGGCACAGTGCCAGATCCAGTGACTAAGGTAGATGAGGACACACTGTCATGTTTTTATGAGCCTGCCTTTCCTTTGGCTCGCACTCCACAGCAGCATTCATTGTATTTTGGTCATACCTGTAAAGATACTCAGGGACAATAAAAATTACAAATATTAGTGGAGGTCAGTGTAAGCCTGAGGTAAAGCAGAACATCATGGCAGAAGGTCATGGTAGAGCAAAGCTGTTCACTCCATGGCAGCCAGGAAGAAGAGAGAGATGGAAATGGCCTGAGAGGAAGAGGGAAGAGGTAAGCTATGGCCCTGAGGGGGCACCCTCAGGACCCATTCGCTTCAGCTACACTCCACATCCTAGATTTCATTTCCTCCCAGTAATGCCGTCAGATTCTGGTCTTATCAAGGGATTTATCCACTGATGAAATCAGGGCCCTCCTGATCCAGTCACCTCTGAACACATGAGAATTTAGAGGGAGGTTTTAGACCTAAACCACAACACGTATGGAAAGATTCTCAGTGTCCTTAGTCAGCAGGGAAATGTTAAAACCACACGGAGGTACTACTACACCCACTAGAATGGCTGTAACCGAAAAAGATAGACAATAAAAAATATTCTTGAAGATATGGAGAAACTGGAATACGCATATGTGGCTGGTAAGAATGTAATATGTGGCCACTTTGGAAAACAGTTTAAGAGTTACCCCAAAAGGTTGAACATAGTTATTATATGACCCAGCAGGGCTGGGGATATAGTTCAGTGGTTAGAGTGTTTTCCTTGCACGCACAAGGCCCTGAGTTTGATCCCAGGCACCAAAAAAAAAAAAAAAAGTAAGAAAAAAATTTCGTGCTTGCTTCGGCAGCACATATACTAAAAATTAGAATGACCCAGCATTTCATACCTAGGCACATATCCAAAAAAATAAAAATGTATGTCCACACAAAAAATTGTGCATAATATTCACAGCAGCATTATTCATAATAGTCAAAAAGTAGAAATAACAAATATATACCAGTCAATGAATAGATAAATGAAATGTGGAATATTCAGACATTGGAATATTATTCAGCCATTTAAAAAAGAAGTCTTGGCATAGTGACATATGCATGTAATCCCAGAATTTGGGAGGCTGAGGCAGGACGATTACAAGTTTGAGGTCAACCTGGACTACATAGTGAAACCCTGTCTCAAAAAAAATCAAAAGATTAAAAAATTTTTTAAAATGCTAAAGTAGGTAGTGATTCATACATCAGGAATGAATCTTGGAAACATTATGCTAAGTGAAAGAAGCCAAACGCAAAAGACAACGAGTAATATGATTCCATTTATGAAAGGTATTTACGGTAGGCAAATCCATAGATGGAGATTATTAGGTGCCAAGGCCTGGGGGCAGGAGTGATGCACAATGACCACTAGTGGTTATGCACTTCTTTTTTTGGATGATAATAAGATTCTTAGATAATGGTGATAGTTGTATAACTTCGCGAATATAGTAAAAACTGCTGAATTATACACTTTAAAGGGGTGAATTTTGCAGAATGTGAGTTATATCTCATTTTAAGGGAGTTAAAATGCAGATTATATAGAAACATGCAGTTTTCAAAAATAACAGAAATGTTAATAAATAATATTATTGATGATATATCAGAGTAAGTCAGGATAGCTCTTTGTAAGAATAAACATCACAGTATTAATCATATTAATCACAGTGTCACATGGTAGGGACTGTGAGCAATGAAGGCTTTCAGTTATCTGTCTCCGTAATGACTCATCTCTCCAATGAGCCTCGATTACTTTCAGAAGTCAAAAGGGAGGCACGTCCTAGGGGAAGGCTAGTGTCTCCACTACCGACACCTACCCTGTAATGATGTTTTGGTAATGACAGACCACATGACTAACAGTGATCTCACTATAAGAGAGCTGAAAAGTGCTTGGCCTAGTGGACACATGACTGAAGAAGAGGCAAGAGAAAAGCAAACTGCAGAAGAAAAGGAGGAAGAAGGCTCAAAGACACGGTGAGGTGTGCAGCAGACGCCTTTACAGACTTCAAAAAGCTCCTTACAAAATTTGAAAACATGGACCCTAATACTGAAACGTTTTAAGTAATTGAGAGAAATGTTCGTGGTGCATTATTTGCTTGCGAGCGAAGCTACGATGAAAAACAAAAAGAGAAAACAAATAAACAAACAAACGAAAAAACCTACGTAAACCACCACGCACGCAGGTCAGAGCAGAGACTGGTGTCCACTGCAGGGAGATCCCAGGCGGCCCTGGGAGGGCTGCGAAGGCCCTGCGCTCGCGGTGGGTGACAGTCCCATGCCTGGGTCGCCCTGGTGGCCATCTGGTGGGACAGACTGGAGGCACAAGGCACGGGTGGGTGATTCCCAACTCCTTGCTGGCCTAGGCCGATGTGTGTCTGTGCTTTGGTTTTTTTTTTTAACAAAAAAGTTTTAAAAGTAAAAAATAAAATAAGAAAAACATTTTAAATGGAGAAAAAAGCATATAGAATAAGGATATACATATATATGAAAAGAAATTATTTTGTTTCCTGTACAATGTGTGTTTTAAACTAAGTATCTCTACACAAGTCAAAAAGTTTTTAAAAAGTATGTCTACCAAGTAACAGGTTACAGTAAGGGAAAGTTAATTTATTACTGAAGAAAGAAAAATATTTTTTGATAAGTGTCGCATAGCCCAAGCATAGAGGGTTTATCATCCCACAGGGATGGACAGTCGTGTCCTGGTACTCACAGCCATTAGCTGCTCACTCTCAGGCTTGTCCAGAGCGACTCCCAGACCCGCAGCTCTGCTCTGCTAAGGACTCTGCACTGGGGTACATTTTTTAAACCTTTTTTGGGGGTGGTGGTGCTGGGGATCGAACTCACAGCCTTGTGGTTGCTGGACAAGCGCTCTACCACTGAGCTAAGTCCCCAGCCCCTTTTAAAAATCCTTTATACTGTGTCTTTACTATACCTTTTCTGTGGCTAGATACAGTTAGACATACAAATTCTTACCACTGACATGCCGCCAGCGTTCAGGACAGTGTCATGCTGCTCGGATCTGCTCCGTATCACCCAGCTGTGCAGGGAGCGGCCTCTCCGGCTCACCTAAGGCCGCTCTACGATGTTCAGGGGGCGATGAAATTGCCTTCTATGCATTTCTCAGAGTGTCCTGACTTTGGCTTGGTCGGGTTATTTTTGTTCCTGAGACACAACACCCAACACTCACAACTCAGAGGTGTGGTTTATTCGGCCTCGTGTCTTCAGTCCGCGGCCAGCGGGCTCCCAGGCAGGGCCGCAGGCAGAGGGCCCGGCGAGAGAGCTGCTCCCGGCACAGCGGACGGCACGCAGGCACGCAGGACGGAAGCGGAAGCGAGGCGCCAGGGAGGAGGCGAGCCCTTCCGGGTCACGCCCTCGTGACCCTGCTCTGCGACCAGACTGTGTCCCGCCGCCAGCCCGCAGGGGCGCCCTACGGCAGTCTTCCTGAGCCGTGTCTGTGAGTGCGTGAGGCTGGCGGGACCGGACAGAAGCCGTGGCACTTCGTCAGGTGACAGGCCCGCCTTTCCCTTTAGACGCCAGAGGCGGACTCCCGCTGCCGCAGCCTCTCTGCCCCCAGCCGAAGAGCAGAACGTGAGGCTTCCCTCATTCCCAGGGGCACCTTCCACTGTTTCCTTAGCAGCCATTTACGGAGCCCTGATGAGTGCGGGGCGGGACAGCGCCTGACGTGTAAGGCCGGGTGCATCCGAAGGCGCAGGGTCGCGGTGCTGTGTGTCACCAGCCCAGACGGCCCCGCAGAGCTCCGCGGAAAGGCTGCCTGGGGGCCGCCAGTGCTTGTGCCGGCGGACACCTTCTCTCCCAGGGAGCTGGCCGCCTTCCTGCAGGGCACGTCTTCAGCCTCTGCGGAGGTGCCGTTGTGCCCCCCGCTCGGCCAAGCCGGCACAGCTCTCGCGGGTGAACCGAAGACAGGCGAGCGTGTTTCCTCACCTGGTTCTTGTGGCCAGCAGCTTTCTCCACGCATCCTGGCTACATCAGGGCAGCTGCCACAAGCCAGAGAGCCCGGGGACTCGGTGCTGAGTGGGCGGGGCCCCAGCGCAGGGGCTGACGGCGCAGCCAGCTCCCGTGAAAGCCCCAGCGAGAGCCCTCCCACGGCAGCAGGGCATGTGCCAAGGCCTGGGGGCAGACTGAGCGCCCGCCAGCCCGCGCGCAGGGCGACCTGCTGGACCCTCCGGAGCGGCTCAGGGTGTGGAGGAATAGCTGGGTGTGGGGGACGCTGCGATGGCAGATCCACCGTGAGTAGCAAGGAGGCGTCCAGACTGGCTCTTGGCTTTCATTTGCTTAGTGACAAATCAAAGAGTTGAGTACTTTTACCCAAAAATAATGCCTGCCTTCCTGCCTTCCTGCCTTCCTTTTCTTTCTTTCTTTCTTTCTTTCTTTCTTTCTTTCTTTCTTTCTTTCTTTCTTTCTTTCTTTCTTTCTTTCTTTCTTTCTTTCTCTTTCTCTCTCCCCCTCTCTCTCCCTCCCTCCCTCCCCCTTCCTCTCTCTCTCTCTCCCTCTGTTTTAGTTACTTTTCTCTCGTTGTTGGGACAGAATACTCGACACCCAAAGTTAGGGGAAGAAAGGTTTATTAGCTCACAGTCTGCAGAGGTTTCAGTCTATAGTCTGCTGGGTCCGAAGCAGAGCGGGCCGGCCTGGCAGACTGGCAGCCGGCCGGCCGCAAAGTAAAGTCAGGAATTGCAAGAAATGTATGCAAATAAGCAATGCAAACAAGCAGCTAGTTAGCTTCTTCCTGTATCTTTTATCTAGGCTACCTGCCCCCAGGGCGGCCTGCACTCCCACCCCCAATTTCAGTCTCACATCCTTGATCCCAGCAGAACCACACCAAATCGATCAATAGATCAATTTAGTAATCAATCACACACTCTAGATCCAGCTATCTCTTACCACATGAGGCTTTGGGGGGACATCTAGACACAAACCATAACACCCTCCCTCCATCCCCTTCTCTCTCTCTCTCTCTCTCTCTGTCTCTTTCTTTCTTTTTTTGGTGCCGGGCATTGAACTCAGGGTCTTGCTAAATCCCCAGCCCCAATAATGTCTTCTCTTGAAGTCATGTTACGAAGAAGTCCATTCCCAAAGAGCTAGGGTTAAGAATGGAACAAAGCTCCTCAAAAAGGGCACAAGTTCATCAGATGTTCCACATGCTCCTCTTACCACTCAAGTCTCCTCCTCCCTCCATGTGTGTTTAAGAAAAGAGAGAGATGTACAGTGCTCTAAGCCCATGGTCTTCATTTTCTACAATAAGCTGCCTTACATGGGAGGTGCCAGGTGTGCCGGGCACTGTACTAAGTGCTCGAGTGCACGATCTCACCTACTTCTTGCAGCCCCCACTGTGGGCACTTCCATAACCATCACCCTAAACATGAAGCAGCTGAAGTTCAGACAGACTATGACCGGGTCAGGTCTGAGGGAAGGAACAATCCACTGACTGTGAGCAGCCCACACACTTGACACCAGGCTATGCTGATGGGCAACATCTAATACAAAAAGTCTAATTTCCCTGTCTGTGGACAATTTGCTCCAAATATAGTCTTTTTCTTTTTAAATGGAATGAAATCTTTGCAGCACTTTCAAATGACCACTGTTATTCAAAAGCATTTAAGCTCATTCATGCATATTTTATTTGTCTTGATTACAAGGCAAAATTAAGACTCCCCAAGCATTTATGATCCCAAACAGAATACTTCAGAAATTCATGTTCGCTCCTTTAGACAGTGTTATAACAACAAATATGATAAAGTCCATAAATTAAAGTTCTTCCAAGTGAGAGAATATTATCTTCTAGTGAAAATATTCTTTTGAGTATTTAGTGCTGAGTGGTGGCATTCTTATATTTTTATGTAGACTTATATTTGTAAAAGGTTAAATAATATCATATGAAGAAATAAATTCCCCTTTTGTACAAATAAAAAGGAACCAAAAGAATGACTTCGAGAACAATTATAAAAGCTGTGACACCGCAACCAGGTATTTTCAGAATATATGAATGAAATGACTTAATTCAACCAAAAGTGTGGCTCTCAGAAGTTGCTTGTCAGCGAAGGAAAGCTGATAAACGATTTTTCCAGGTGGGATCAAAATGCATGGTCCATGTGAAGACAGTCACACTGGAGCCACCCGTCCCTCAAGGATAACTTGCTCCCAAGTCATCCTGCGTGACCCGCTCAAGGAAAGACAAGGCCCTCTAGACTCTCCTGTTTGTGCTTGAGTTCCATTTGTCAAGAGGAAACTTCCTCTGATGTCTTTCCACAAAAGGCAAGTCCCAGTGCCACAGAGGGGGAGTTCCTCCTGTAAGAGTCCCCAGAGAGCAGACTGGGTAAGACTTTCCGAATCCACCATCCTCCAGAGTCAGGACCAAAAGATGCTGATTTTAAATGAATTATTAGAAAGTAACATTCATCAAAAGGATGATCTCCAGGAACAAAATGACAAATGCAAAGCTATCATGTTCTGAAAAACTCTTTGTTCATAAGTTTAGCCAAAGTGAAATGGACTAACCAAAAGTATCAGAGGGCTGGAGGGTGTGGCTCAGTGGTAGAGCAATTGCCTGGCATGCACAAGGCCCTGGGTTCGATCCCCAGCACTGAAAAAAAATTTTTTTAAATGCAGTTCACAAATAAGGTTTGTTGGGGCAAAAGTGGCCTCACAAGAGGCACCAGAAAATGAAGAATCCACATAAAATGCTAAGAAGGGGTACACTGATGAGGCATCTTTGCCTCTAATGATGAAAGCCATGGCTATGATCAGAGAAACTGCAGTTATTCCAAAAACAACAGCAACCAAAAGTCACCACTGGGCTCATATTCCAAGACCATAATGGACCAGGATGAAATATTTCCAAATCATCTGTCTAGGGAACCCAACTGTATGAATGCAACTAGCTGAGGAGAGATAAATTCTACAGATGGGTGGGGCCAAAATAAAAAAAAAAAACAGGGAAAAATCAAGAGTAACAGCACCTTAGCCTATTTGGGCTGCTCTGACAAAATACTGGGTAATTGTAAACAGAATACTGGGTAATTGTAAACAGAAAACAGGACTGGGTAATTTGTAAACACAAGATGTTGAGAAAATTTATACAGAAAAATAATGCTTAAAGATCAAGATGTTTGATCGAGATCAAAACCTGTAAGGAGGCAGATTCTAAAAGATGATTCATTGATTTCATGAGACACAATAAAACAGCCAATCCTGAAATCAGGAGGAATTAAACCACTATTTAAGGGCAAGCCTTAGTGCATAGTTTCTTAGGATTACTGTTCAGGGCAGCCAAGTCTGAAGAGATTCCACGAGACAGTATTCCTGAGAACACACCTTCAGTCACATTAGTACCCATCATAAGGGCTGCGGATTTAGCTCAGTGGTTAGAGTGCTTGCCTCGTAAGCAGAAACCCCTGAGTTCAATCCCTGGCACCAAAAATAAATACATAAATAAAATCAAAAAGTACCCATCATGAGATGCGTTCAAAACAAAATATCGAAGACAGTATCATTTCTGTGGGTAAAGGTCCTAAATAAAGGACTAATTTCCCAGAAAATGTCACCAAAGATAACAATATGTATTCAAATAATACTACTTGGAAATTAAAAAAAAAAAAAAGAAAAAAGCCTTCAAGCATAAGAAGAGTCAGGGTGAAAATCTTCAAAGGAATTCTTTATGAGAGGAAATTATAATGAATAGTTTGAACCAAGGCAATTCTCCCTAAAAAAATGTTGTCAGAACTGCTATGGAGAGGATCCAACTCAATATGTTTGCCTGACAAACACTATCCACAGGGGAAAAAAATCTTCAAGGTAGATGACAGCCAACCCAAAATACCTTGGAACTCAGGAGCAATTTGGGGCAAGATTGTGCTGACATAGAGCTCACGATGCCATATGTCTGTAGCCCATCAAGAAGACACACTGCATTTTCTCTCCTACAGAAACTGCCTCTTATAAGGTTAGTTCCGTTATCTGAATTAGTCTCATTTCAGATAAAACAAATAGCAAGATAAAGTAAATCCAGATCAGGTGTCCAAAGATGTCATCTGAAAATTCAGACCCTGTTGTCAGTGTTATTCCAGCCAAAGTTTTTGAAGAAAGTCTTCCTCCAGTAGTCTGTGCCTCCTTGCCAGATGGCTGTGAAGAAATGAAGATTTCCTCACTTGACTTTGTGTTATGGTTTGGATCTTAAACATCCCCCAAAGTTTGATGTGTTAAAGGCTTGGGCACCTGCATGTGGCAGTATTGGGAAGTTGTAGACCCTGTAGGAACTGATCCCTAGTGGAAGGAAGATAGGTCCCATGAGTGTGTTCTTGGAGAGGCATTGGGATCCCGGTCCTTTCCTCTTTCTTTTTCATTTCCCCTCCACCGTGGGTTGAGCAGCTGTGCCCCTCCATGTGCTCCCCAACATGATGCTCTGCTTCACCATAGGCCCAAAACCAATGGAGACATTTGACCATGAATCAACACCTCTGAAACTGTGAGCCAAAATCAACCTTTATTCCATATGAATCATTTATCTCAGGGATTTTTTTGCAGTTACAGAAAGCTGACTGACAAATTTCACTTACCTTAGTGCCTCAAAAATAATCTTTTTGGCACTTCTGGGAAGATGGCAGAGTGGTGAGAAGCTCCTGAATCCTTTATGAAATAAAAAAGATATGCTTTCATTTGGAGAAAATAATATTTTTAGGAAAATTTATCAGTATGAGTATGAGGACTAGTCTTGATTGTTGACTCAATTGGACTGAGATGCCTGGAGAGGTGATTGGATTATGAAAATCTAATAGCATCAATGAACTAGCACATTGACGAGTTCATAGCTGAATGACATGTTAGGAGGTGGCGCCAAATTGGGGGAAGTAGGTTACTAAAGGCATGACTTTGAAGGATATGTCTTTTCGTTGGCTCTCTCCCCCTCTCTCTGCTTCCTGGCTGACATGAGGTAAGCAGCTTTTTTTCTACCACACCTTCCCACCGTGATGTTTGTGCCTTGGATCCTGCTGGCCATGGACTGACACTGCAGAAACTATGAGCCAAAACTCTTCTTTAACTAGTTTGGGTTTTTTGACATAGCAACTAAGTGCTGATGTACACAGCAAGTGGAATGTCTTATTTCTCCTTTTTTAAAGTATGAAATGTCCATTTGTTTTTAGCTTCTGTTCATACTGTTGAGGGGCTACTTAATCCCACCTAACACCCTTGTGCCTCAGCAGGATTCCTGTACACCAGCTTCCCACTGTAATGCTCATGAACACCTCTGATTACTTTCCCAGCTCTCCTTGCTGTTGGCGGGAAGCCGAGCTCTCTGGTTGCTAGGATTATCAGATGCCTGCTTGTCCCAGGGCCACTATCCTCTGCTGGGCAGAGTGAATGTATTAAATGTCAGACTTTTTGTCTCCATTTGGGCCCTTGAACCTGCCCATACTTGTCAGGCTCAGCAGTTCTGCACATTCTCTCACTTGTGTTTTTCTATCTACAACTTGGTGAAAAGGTTGGTCTGGTGGAAGGAAATGATAGAAACCACCAAATTCTTCAGTTTGGCAAATTATCTATCTAAAAATAATCTCAAACAATTACAGAAATATGAGGACAGCCCATTGAAACAGCTCCTGTTAGAAAATTGCCTTCTAGGTTATTAATGTGACGCTTATGCCACTGCACGCCTATCCCATTGGTGGCCAGTGCTAGATCACTAACATAATGGTCACTGGCTAACTGCTCCTGACATGTGTCCGCTGGGCGTGGGGCTGCAGGAGTCCAAATGTCGGTCTGCCATTACCCCACCTGTGCACATCTACCCCCAGCTCCCGCGACTCCCCTGACACTTGGATGACTTCACAAGGAGCACTCAGAAGATGGTCCCTGGCGCATAGGGACTTCACAGAGACATTCGCCGCTGCTGGGGCTGCTGTGGCCATCACACAGCTGTTTGATGGACCCACAAAACTTTGAACCAGTAGTACCTCTTACCGTAGGTCAGTCCATTGTTTCCTGCCCTCTGCGCTATTAAGCCCCAGATGTTTTCCCTCTCATAACCACTGGGTGGCAGCAGCACGTCACAAACTTTTGTCTGAAAAGGCTAGATTTGTTTGTGTAATTGACAAAACTTGTACAGACTTGTAGAGTATAACATAATGTTTTGAAATAGGCATATATCATGGGATGGCTAAATAGGTCCAACTATCATTTGTGATGAGCACATTTAAAATCTACTTTCTCAGGGATTCTCAACTATACAACACATTGTCATTAAATGTGGCTGCCTTGTACAACAGGTCTCTTGAGCTGATTCTTCCTATTGATCTGAAATTTTGTATACTTTCATTTGCCTCACCCAAGCCCCTGGTAACCAACTAGTGCTTCCTTTCCAGAGGTCTTTTAGGGATTCTGAGGTCAGATCCTGCCCAGAGTTAAGCTAGACAATCAAACTTTCCTTGAACTTCAGAAATGTTACTTTTTCTATTTTTTAAATTTAATTTAATTTTGATTTTTTTGAGGCAGGGTCTTGCTATGCAGTTCAGGCTGTCCTTGAATTCACTATATGGTCCAGGCTGGCCTCGAATTCACAGTGATCTTCCTGCCTCAGCCGTCTGAGTGCTGGGATCACAGGCGTACACCACCACAGCTGGCAGAAATATTACTTTTTGTGTTTATTTTATGGAGATTTACTGAGTCCTTAATTTTGTGTTAAAATATCCCTGCCTTGGCCTCCATATTTCTTAACAATTATGCTAAGAAAATATAAGTAGATAAAAGAAACCAAAAAACCCACATAAACACATGGAAATTAAATTACATCCTCTTGAACAACAGCTGGGTCACAGAGGAAATTAAAGAAGAAATTAGGCAATTTATACAATTAAACAGTAATGCCAATACAACATACTGGAACTGGTGGGACGAGATGAAAGCACTGCTGTGACGGAGATTCATTGCATCGAACTCCCACATCAGAGAAATAAAGCGACCTCAAATAAACAACCTAATGTTGAACCTCAAACTTCTAGAAAAAGAAGAACAAACCAAACCCAAAGCTCACACAAGAGAGGAAATTATAAATATCAGAGCTGAAATTAATGCAATCGAGGTTAAGAAAACAATACAAAGACTCAATGAATCGAAGAGTTGGTTCTTTGAAAGATTAAATAAAATTGACAAACCCCTAGCCAATCTTATCAAAAAAAAGGAAAGAAATGACTCAAATCCATGCAATAAAAAATGAAAAGGGTGAAGTCACAACTGACCCTGCAGAAATCCAAAGGATCATTAGTACTTCAAAAATCTATACTCAGACAAGATGGAAAACACTGAAGAAATGGACAGATTCTTAGATGCATACGAATTATCAAAGTTGACTCAAGAAGAAATACAAATACTAAATAACCCAATATCACCCAATGAAATCAAAGAGGTAATTAAAAACCTACCAACAAAGAAAAGCCCAGGTCCTGACGGATTCATAGCTGAATTCTACAAGAAATTCAAAGATGATCTAAAACCACTACTCCTCAAACTCTTTAAGTAAATTGAAAGGGAAGCAGTACTCCCAAAATCATTCCTGGAAGCAAGCATTACCCTGATACCAAAACTGGAAAAGGATCCAACCAAAAAAGAGAACTACAGGCCAATTTCCCTAACGAACATAGATGCAAAAATTCTCAATAAGATACTGGTAAAAGAATACAATGAATTATCAAGAAGATTATACATTATGACCAAGTAGGATTCATCCTGGGGATTCAAGGATGGTTCAACCACACAAATCAATAAAAGTAATACACCGTATCAACAGAGTCAAAGACAAAAATTACATGATCATTTCAATAGATGCAGAAAAAGCATTTGACAAGAACCAACACCCATTCATGATTTAAAAACCCTACAGAAATTAGGAATAGGTGGTCGATACTTCAATCTGATAAAAGCCATCTATGACAATCCAATGGCCAACATCATACTAAATGGTCAAAAATTGAAAGCTTTCATTCTAAAATCTGGAACAAGACAAGCCTGTCCACTATAACCAGTCTTATTCAATATAGTTCTAGAAACATTAGCCAGAGCAATTAGGCAAGAGAAAGAAATAATGGGAACAAAGGAAAGGAAGAATTTAAGCTAGCATTATTTGCGCATGACATGATAGAAGACCCCAAAAACTCCACCAAAAAAACCTAGATTTAATAACTAAATACAGTTGCATAGCTGAGTACAAAATTAACACCCCAAAATCAATAGCATTTCTATGTACTAATAACAAACTCACTGAGAAAGAAATTAGGGAAGATAGGGAAGATACATCTTTCACAACAGCATCCAAAAAAAAAAATACTTAGGAATCAATCTAACAAAGCAAGTAAGATATTTACAGTGAAAACTACAGTACTCTAAAAAAGGAAATTGAGGCTGGGGATTTAGCTCGGTGGTTAGAGTGCTTGCCTTGTCAGCACAAGGCCCTGAGTTTAGTCCCCAGCACCAAATAAATAAATAAATAAATAAAATAAAAATAAAAAAGGAAATTGAAGGGCTGTCAGAAAATGGAAAGAAATCCCATGTTCTTTGATAGGAAGAACTAACATAATGAAAACGGCCATGCTTCCTAAACTAATATACAGAGTTAATGCAATTCCAATCAAAATACCATTAACATATTTCACAGAATTAGGGAAAGCAATCATGGTTCATCTGGAACCAGAAGAGACCAAGAATACCAAAAAGAATTCTGGGAAACAGGGGCAATGCAGGGGGCATCACAATCCCCAATTTGAAATTATACTATAAAGCTACAGTGATAAAAACAGCATAGTGCTGGCAAAAAGACCCGAGGACCAATGGAACAGATTAGAAGATGCATAAGCAACTCCAAACACACTCAAATACCTCATCCTCAACAAAGGAGCCAAACACCCTCACTAGAAGAAAGATAGCCTCTTTAATAAAAGGTGCTGGAAAAATTGGCTTGCTACATGCCAAAAACGAAAACTAGATACATGTCTCTCACCATGTACTAAATTAAAATCAAAGTGGATCAGAGATCTAAACATTAAAACAGAAACACTAAATCTGCTGGAAGATAGACTAGGAAGAACTCTTGAAGATATAGGAGTAGGAAAAAAAATTATGAACAAAACTCAGACTGCACAGGAAACAACACAAAGGATCAGTGCTTGGGATCACATTCTGCTAAAAAGCTTTTACACAGCAAAAGAAATCACCAACAGAGTGGGGCAAAAACCCACAGAGTGTGAAAAAATCTTCGCCAACTGTTCCTCAAAGCTCTGACATCTAGAATATATAAAGAACTTAATCAGACCTCCCAAATTTAAAGAAAATGAGCATCTGAAATGAATAGACACCTCTCAAAGAAATACAAGTGGCAAATAAATATATGAAAAAGTGTTCAACATCACTGGTCATTCGAGAGATACAAATTAAAACAACGCTAAGATTTCATCTCACTCCAGAAAGAATGGCTATTAGCAAGAAATCAGCCAATAACAAATGCTGGCAGGACTGTGGGGGAAAAGGAACACTCCCGCACTGTTGGCGGGAATGTAGGTTGTCCAACCATTGTGGAAATCAGCATGGAAATTCCATTTCACCCAGCTATTCCTCTGCTTGGTATCTTCCCAGAAGAATTAAAAATATCATACCACAATGATATATGTACAAGAATGTTTATAGCAACACAGTAATAGCTAAGTCTTGTAAACAACCCAAATACCCAACAACTAATGGATGGCTAAAGAAGATGCGGTTTTTCTATACAATGGAGTATTACTCTGCCGTAAAAAGGATAAACTTGACACATTTATAGGTAAATGGATGCACCTTGAGAACATACTCTTAAGTGAAATAAATCAGACACACATGAGTATATATAGAATTGTTTCTCTGATATGAGAAACCATAAGTGTAAATAAGGACAAAAAATATAATAGATGCTATGTAGAAGAAAGATATCTCCCTATTTTCAATAGGGAGGAGAATCAGAAAGAGAGGAGGGGAAAAGAAGGAAAAGAAAAAGAAAAGAAAGGGGAACAATATAAATAAAGCTACTGTAAATAGGGAAGGGAGGGGGACTGGAAGGGAGGGGTTGGGAAGAAGGGTGGGGAACAAGATATAGCATGTACAGGTACAAATTAACTATGATGAATGTGATCACTATGTATACAAGGTACCAATACATGTTCTTGGTAAATAAAATTGAATTTAAAAAATATATAAGTAGACCAAAATAATGCTTATTTATTGAGCATCTACCAGGTACACCCATGCCCCTGAGCTTACAGAATAGCTAGGAAGTGAGATAATAAATAATTTAAGAAGTAAAATAAAAGGCCAGAGTGTGGTATGTACTATGAAGGAAACAGAGGGCCATAAGAGGAAGCTACATAATTTTATACTTAGGCCTGTCTTAGTCCATTTTCTGTTCCTACAACAAAATGCCCAAGGCTGGGTAATTTATGAAGAAAAGAGATTTATTCTGGCTCATGATTTTGGAGGCAGAGAAAGAAGCTCAAGAGCATGGTGCCACTGTATTGTGCTGTGTCACAACATGGCAAAGAGAAGGGATGCATGTATATTAAGAAGAGGCAGGGCACCAGAACGACTGGGCAGAGGGTGCTAACTGGCTTTGTAACAAGTGACTCGCTGGGTGGCTAATCCAGTCCTGGAGCTAACCCACTCCTTCCAGGCCAGCATTTGGTGGTGCCCTACAGCGCTGCCCCTCCTCTTAAAGGTTCTATCACCTCTCAATACTGTTAGATTAAGGACTAAGCTTTCATCAGAGAAAACACTGGGGGACACACAGTATCCAAGCCACAGCAAGACCCAGGAATCATTTAAAGTTAATTGTTGGGAAAGGTATATGGTGTGTGTATAGATTTATATCTTTTGCATGTTTCAACTCCATTTATTAAAAAGAGTATCCTTTTTGCAATAAATTGCCTTTTGTGCATTCATCATGGACCAGTTGACTATATTTGTGTGGGTCATTTTGTGTATTCTCATTTCTCTTCCATCAGCCTCTGTATCTATTTTTCCAATATCATGCTGTCTTAATTACTGTGCTTCACAATAAGTTTTGAAATTGGGTAGTGAAAGTTCCTGGATTTTATTCTTTTTCAGTACTGCATTGGCTATTCCAAATCTTCTTCCTTTTTATGTAAACTTTAGAATCAGTTTATTAATATCTACAAACTAGCTTGCTGGGATTTTTATTGTGATTGCATCAAATCTGTAGTTCAAATTGTAAAACATTAACATTGTAGCAATTCTGAGATTTCTAATCCATGAGTATGGAAGAGGTCTTCGTTCATTTAAATCGTCTTGATTTAGTTCATCTGCATTTTGTAGTTTTCCACATCCATCTCCTCTACATATGCTGTTACACTGTTACAGATAAGACCTTTACTTTCGTGCTATTATAAGTAGTATTTTTTACATTCCCAGTTTCCTCCTTACATGGCTGGTATATAGGGAAGCAATTGACTTTTTTGCGTTCAGCTTGTTGCACTCACTTATTAGTTACAGGAATTTTTCAGAGTAAGGTTTAGTCAGCTCACAGTTTTCAGAGTTTTCAGTCCATACTCGGGTGGCTCTGGATGGCGTGGCCAGGGTGTAGCCCAGGGTGTGGCCGAGGAGAAGCTGTTCAGGGAAGCGGAGCGAGGAAGGAGGAGCCGCCCAGGGATGTGCAGCCTTTAAGTCACACCCACAGCGACCACGTCTCCGCCAGACCCCGCCTCCTAACAACAAGGCAGCCGATGCCGGCACAACCCCGTCACTTTCCACAAGCCCATTTGAGTGCACTGGCCTCTTGGGCGACATCTCAATAGAAAACATTACATCGTTTTTATTCAAATCTATATATCTTTTTCTTTTTCTTTATGATTACTCTAGCTAGAATTTTTAGTATGATTGTAAATCCAATTGATGGGAAAGACATCCTTTTCTTGTTCCAGATCTTAGAGGGAAAACATCTGTTCTATTTGGTAATTTTGTTGTTGCTATTGTTGTTGTTGAGGATTTCTGCATATATGTTCTGGAGAGATATTGGTTCTCCTTTCTCATAATGCATTTGGTTTCGGTGTTAAGATAACGCTGGCATCAAGGAATGATTTAGGAAGTTCCCCACAGCTTCTATTCTCTAGTAGAGACAGTGGATAATTGGTATTCTTTCCCCCTCAAATATTTGGTAGAATAGACCAGTGCAATTATCTGATCCGAATGCTTTTACTTATTTTCTTTCTTTCTTTCTTCTTTCTTTTCTGTCATTCTTTCCTCTTTTTTTGAATGGTTATTAGTTACTGATTCAAATTCTATTCAAATTATTTTTTGCTCTTTGTGTGAACTTTGGTAGTTATATCTGTCAAGAAATTGGCCCCTTTAATTTACATTATCAAATTTGTGACCATTTGTGATCACAGTATTCTTTTATTATCCTTTGAATATCCACAGGATGGATCAGTTTTGTTGACCTGTTCTTTATTTCTGCTGTGGGTAATTTGTGTATTCTCTTTTTTTCTTGGTTAGTCTGACTTTAGGTTTATAAACTGTAGGGCTTTTTACAATCAACCTGATAGGTAGATAGATTTTTTTCTGTAGTATTTCTATCTTAAGTTTCTACTCTAATTTTATTTATTTATTTTCTCTGCTTTATTTTATGTTTATAGGTATGCTTTATGCTCTTTTTATAGCTTCCAAGGGTATATTTACACACGGAATACATTTTCTATTTTGGCTACATCTCACAAATGTTGATAAAATTATATTTTCATTTTCCCTTAATTCAAAATAGTGTAAAATTTGATGTTCCAAATATTGGGAGATTTCCATATATCTTTCTGGTTTTGATTTCTTGTTCTAGAATTCTACTGTCATCTGAGGACACACTTAAAATGATTTCTACTATTTTAAACTGGGTAAGATGTATTTTATGACCCAGAATATGATCTATTTTAGCAAATGCTCCATATGAGCTTTGTTAAAAGAAAAATTTTAGGCTAATTAAATTTTGTAGTTTCTTTGGGCAGAGAGATGATTTATGATTTGGGCTATACCTTAAACCAACAAGGTTCAGAGAGCTCCACCCAGCAACCCGGCAGGGTGTACTTAGAGTCAGAAAAGAAAGAGAAATACAGACAGAGACTGACTGAAAATAGTTCATCTGGACAGGTCTGAGCAGTTTATAGCCTGTGTTATTTGTTATAAGAATGTACTCTCAAATTAGATGGCAGTTTGTTTACATAAAAGTTAGTTTACAGTTTACTACATATTAAGGCAGGTTTAACACTTGAAAAATGTAGTTTTGGCTGTTATTAAGTGGGGTATTGTATAAACGTGAATAAAATCCAACTGGTTGACAGTGATGCTTAGGTCATTATATCCTTTCTGATTTCTGCTTGCTTTAGCTATCCACTAACAGAAATATGTTGAGTTTCCCCATATAAATATGACTGTTTCTCATTTCAATTCTATCAGCCGGGGGTCTTATTTTGTTCTACGCAGCTGTGACAGAATACTTTAGACTGAGCAGTTTACGAAGAACAGAGATGTGCTTCTTATAGTTCTGGAGGCTAAGAAGTCCAAGGCGAAGCCCTGCATGTGCTAAAGGCTTTCTTGCTGTACCATCTCCTGGTGGAAACCAGAAACACTGGAGAACATGTGCACCTGTGGGCTTGAGAAAAAGAGAGAAGGAAAAGAAGCCCAACTCATTCTTTTACCAGGACTCATACCCATGATGACTAACCCACTTCCAATAGCACACATCCATTTACAAGGGCAGAGATTTCACAACTTCATCACCTACTACCAGTCCCACCTCTCAACACTGTTGCCTTAGGATTACACATGGACTTTGGGAGATACTGCTCAAACCACAGCATTTAACACCAGCTGCCAAAATTCATCCTTTTTATATGCAAAATACATTAATTCTATCCCAATAGCCCCAGAGTCTTAACTTCTCCCAGCACCAAGTCAAACTCCAGAGTCCCATCGGAATCCCATCAGAGTGAGACTTGGCGTGATTCATCCCAAAGTGAAGTCCTCTCCCGCCGTGAGCCTGAAAAACTATATGCTGCCAAAATACAATAGTGGGACAGACATATAATAGACTTTCCATTCCAAGTAAAAGAAATAGGCAGGAAGAAATGGGTGACTGGGCCCAAGACAATTGAGAACAATTTGTCAGGGTGGGGGGTGTCTAGGACACACATTTGTTCTGCCATTAGGGTGAGAAACCTGTCACCATCTGCACCCTTTGCTTCTGTACTCACTCTGAACCCATCATCTGCGCTTGAACCATTGCGAAGGGTCACACAAAAGATCGTCTTGTGTCAGGATGAAATCTCTTTGAGCTCCAGGCAGCAAAGGGTGTTGACATTCAATGGAAAATAGTTTTGTGCTACTCAAAAAACTTCTGTGATAAGGCTATGATTTCTCATTTTATGGGTGAAAACATGAAATTCAGGGAGACTAAATAACTTCCTCCACGTCACCAGCAAGTTCCTGCTGGAGCCAGGCTAATTCTTGGGTCTCTGGGTTCCCTAACAGGAGCTCTAGCCAGCATACTGCAGTTGTTTAAAATCAGCTATAGTTTCCCTTATTTGTGGGGCAAGCCTATTGGAAAGAAGATCTAATGTCAAAGTCTCTGAAAATATTTGAGCATTTCCTTTTGGTTGTTTTTTTTTTTTTTTTTTTTTTTTTGGTGCTGGGGATCAAACTCAGGGCCTTGTGCTTGCAAGGCAAGCCCTCTAATCACTGAGCTAAATCCCCAGCGTATTTGAGCATTTCCAAAGACAAATGGTCCTACACTCCCCTTCTTTGTCGTGAGATGGAGGCTGCGTGGTGGAGTAAAGACGACTTTGAAACCAGGTGGTTTCCAGAGTTGAGGGTTAGCCTGGGGCATCATCCAGGTTCTAGTGAGTGGAAGGGAGCATCCCTGCACCCCCTAATTGTGCTATTTGTATTAGTAGGACAGTGTCTGTTGCATGTGTGGCCCTGGCTCTGAGGCTCAGAAACCTACAAGTGCTGAGTATACACACACGACCATTCCAGCTGTCTTCCATCTTTAGGACCAAGGTGGCACTTGACTTATTTCCATGGCTATATATATATTTGTATCCAGGAAAACTGAGCAATCCAGCAGCTGTGGGAGCATGGGAAGGATGAGAGAGAGGTTTGGTGAGAATGTGGAGCTGTGGAGAACCTCTTCCTATGCCTGGCTCAGCTCAGGACACCGCTGAGCCTTGAGCTCTCTCCCCAGTGGAGAAGGAGCAAAGAGTCCATCAAAGCTACAGAGAGGCAACTGCTGGGCTATGACGAGTGTGTAGTGTCAGCCCAGTCACCTTCAATAAACAGATTAAGGACATGGGGTATTTCAGCAAAATAACAGGATGGACTGGGTGATCCTGAAGACCCTTCAGAGTTTTGATTATTTGCGTAAATTTTATTGTCATGGTTTAAAAACAACAGAACATAAAATTTACCATATTAACCGTATTTAAGTGTACAATGTTTTGCAACAGACTTCTAGATGTTGTTCATCTGGCAAAATCGAAACTCGATCTTTATTCAACAATTCCCACCTGTCCCCTTCCCCAACCTTCGACTTTCCGCATCCGAATTTGACTATCACAAGTACTTCACATAAGTGGAATGAAATAAGCCAGTCTTTGGGCAACTGGTTTATTTCACTTAGCATAACGTCTTCATGGCTCATCCATGTTGTAGCATGACTCAGCATTTTCCTTCCTCTGTGTGTGTGTGTGCGTGCGCGTGTGCGTGCACAATGGAATGGAATTTGCTTCTCTGGCACAGTGATTCAGTGGGATTGTGGGGACAGTTCAATGATTAATATTTGAGCATAGGTGTGCCTGCTGGTTGGGGTGCAGAAGGACTTACTCACTAATCACTAAATTCTCTTTAGGGAAAACTGTAGCAGAAACTTGGGTTGATCCATCGAAACTTCCTGGGTCCATGTCCACGATCTGAATGTTTGCCAGCTAGTTGGCCAGCTCTAACTCATATTCTGCCCACTCATTTGTTGATGGACACTTGAGTTGCTCCTACCTCGTGGTTGCTCTGAATAACACTGCTATGAACTCGAATGCACGAACATCTCTTGGAAACCTGGTTTGACCCTTCAGGATTAAGATGCAATGAACTCAGTTGCATGTTTTATTATTACCGTACTTTATACAAATAACACCACTGCCACTAAACTTCTCAGAGAGGGGCCAAACTGAAATGGACACTTCAAATGGCTCAAGAAGCCATTCACTGCAGGATATCCGGACACCCAAAGCTAAGATTTTGGCATTCAACAAATTCCTAAGCTGCACCACTTAAAAGAACTAGAACAGAGACTCACAGAGGAAGCCCTGACATTGTGCACCCTAATAACTTCAGTCACAACAGTACCTTTGAAACCCTTCCATAGAGGTAATGGGTGACTATTAACATAAATAACTTGCTAAAAGAGCCATGCATTGACTTGCTGGAAATATGGGAGATTTCATGCCAGGTATACAGAAAAGCATCCTTCGGATTCATTTATGCATCCTGTCCCCCCAGGGAAGAATGCTGAAAGTCCACACATTCTCCTTTAAAAGAAAGGTTTCGTTTTCTCCCCTAGGTAGTGTGGTTGGAAGGTCAGGCTGAGGATCAGTCATAAAGGCATGTTCCCAAACATTGGGACCTGCCCTTTTAGTCACTCAGTGAGGTGGGAGAGGCTGTTAAATGATTAATATTTGAACGTAGGTGTGCCTGCTAGTTTGTGCAGAAGGGACTAATTATTAATCACAGAGGAATCTATAGCAAAAACTTCAGTTGATTCATCAAAACTTTCTGGGCTTATTTCTAAGCCAGCCACACTGGGCTCAGCACAGCATGGAAAAGCCAAGTCATTCTTCTACGTAACAGTCACCGAACCCTCATCGGGGAGTGTGGACAGGATGAGCAAAGTCTCTGCCCTTGACGAGGCAGAGAGTGGCAGGGAGTGCAACAGAAGGAGGTACTAACTGTGGGAGCCCAGAGGGAACAAACTCAGGCAAGCTGTGAGCATCACACAGCGGACGGTTCACCTGGGAACTGGAGGATGGGGCCTTTCACAGGCAAGGAGCCATCTCTGCTAGGGGAACCCACGTGTGCACAAAGACACCTGGGAGTCTGCGGACCTGCAGGACCTGGAGTGTGGCTGAGTAGCAGCAGGCACATGAGACGGAAACTTGGCCTCCTGATGAAGAGTGAGTGTCCCAGAATGGGGCCACGGTACCCTCAAGAATCAACACTTGGAGCCCTTGCTGGACCCAGTCCCATGCCCAGTCACCCTGGGTACCCACAGCGTCCCACCAGAGAGAAGACTCAGCTTTCACTGTGGGCCTGGGTGTCCAGGGCTGGGGGTGGTGACAAAACTTTGCCTTGCAGGCTGCACGGGCACTCCTTTCATGGCAACTATCAGGTGGACGGGGACTCTGGATCACCAAAGAGGAGACCCTGCCAGGCTGAATGAACGCAGAGAGTGTCCACCTCTCAGCAGCCTTCTAGGACCCTCAGTCCCAGTCATTAAGCTGAAGGACACTGACATCTCCAAGATGTGGACAGCATTTGTGGTTCCCACAGCTCCCTGGTGTCCTGACAGTGTCCAGTAAAGTGATACTGTTAGTAATTAAAGATTTAAGATAGTAGCACGAGAACATCCAAGAAGGTGCCTAGAGGGAGGAGCCTTCCTGTCTCTCCTGGACTGAAGGAATGGCTGGTGGCAGCACGCTGTTGTCAGACACAGTGAGGGACAGCAGGCAGGCAGGCATTGTAGAGGATGAGAAGGATTCCTGGAGATGAGACTTAGTTCAGTCACTGAGCAGCCCAGCAGGGCGATTCTAAACCGAGTGCGCCCAGCCAAGGGGTTACTCTCTGGGGAAGAAAAAGCCACTAAGCCAAGAACTCTCCGGCTTTTATCCAGAATATGAGTGTAAGAGAAAAAAGCAGGAGAAAAGTAGTTTGGGCAGGGTGCTGTCTCGAGTCTACACAGTTTTTCTTGGGGAAAGGGGAAGGACAATGGTCATACACACCATGCTTCACTAATCTAGACTTCTTATTGTTTAACCACTCGGTTCTCACACAGCCTGTGGGCTTCTGCCCTGTAGTTTAACCATTCGCTCCACACAGAGCCTTGCGCGTTTGTCCTGCAGTTTGATGAGTCCCTCGTGGCCACGTCCCCCACAGTTGTCCACAGTGGGCTATCCGTGGTTTGGGAGACACTGCTTTTCATTCTCCCAACCCAGCCTCTTCTGCCAGGCATACACACTGTACCGAACAGGATACCAGAAAAGGCAACGAACATTTGGACTGTGTTGGGCAAACAGACTCCTTAGGGTGCTCCTTCCTCAAAACATTTTTAGAACGAAACTAGGAGGCTCTTGAGAGCCCCTCTCCTGAACACAGCAGTGAATCTCACTAGGCAGGTTTCCGTCTGGGAGCTCCAAATGCCTCTCCAGCCTCAGTGAAAGAGCAGATGATTTTTTTTAATACTAATTAAGTGAGAGATAGAGCCAGGAAGAAATGTAGAGGACAATGAGAGCAGAGGGGCCCAAGATATGGAGGTGAGGACATTTTTACTTTTTAATATTGTAGCTATGTTATTTTCTAGTCACTTTGCTTTTTAAAATGTCGACGACACACAGGTCTATAAATCATATGGGAAGATTCCTTCATCTTGTCCCTTTTGCCAATGCACAGTGTTTCTAGATCTTGTTCTATGCATGAAGAACATCAGAGGACACAGACAGAGACCCATTGTAACCGTCAAGGCTGAGTACCAAGTTAACTGATTTTGGAGAGCCACTCAGAAGAGGAGCACACTTCTGGGTGTGTCTGGATGGGTCAGGGAGGTGTGGACTTGGGGTCTGTGTCTGGCCTCTTTCCCCTTCCTCTCTGGTACTGTTCCCCTGCTCTGCTTTCCAGCCACCACGAACTGAGGAGCTCTGCTTTGCCATACCCTTCCCCCTACGATGTTCCTGCCTTTGAGGCTTCTGATCATAGATCGAGTCCCCCCAAACTGTGAGCAAAATTAAACCTCTCCTCCTGCAAGTCATGGGTGTTGGGTATCATGCCCAGCTGGGAAAGCGAGCAATACACTGATACATACTCAGATATAGACATAGCCAGACACAGGACCAGAGCTGAGAGAGACTATTGGCCCTTCCTTTTTGTTCAAGAACAGGATACCCAGAGACCCAAGAGAGAAGCCTTTGGGAATGGGGAGTGAGGAATGAAAGTTTTGTGTTCCCACCCAACTAAGGGCAGTTATATTGGAGCATCCCGACAGGGACGGGGAAACCAGTCCATGATTGGAGGCAGGAAGAAGCTCATGGGGACGTTGAGAGATTTCTAAGATTGACAGAAGAGAAGGGACCAGGTTTAGCACATGTGATGCCAGAGCCCTGTCTGTCCATGGGTTGCTGCAGTGTTTCTGTAGAGATGAGTCATGTGTGCTAAAGCACTGAGTAGCTTCTAGCAGTATGGTGGACTTACTACGGGCAACTTGAGGGGAATGCCCAGCTGGACTGAGTTGGTGTGGTTCTGGCCATAGAAGATCTACCTGAGAATTGTTGCCAACACAACATAAAGAAGAACAGGAGCAGAAGATAGCGGCTGGCCATTTCCCAGGAGAAGCTCTTTTTTTTTAAAATTTTATTTCCAAGAAAATGTATCGGTACATTGTATACATAGTGATCACATTCATCGTAGTTAATTTGTACCTGTACATGATACATCTTGGTTTCCCCCACTTCTTCCCCACCCTCCCTGCCACTCCCTCTCTGTTCCACTCCCCCTCCCTCCCCTATTTACAGTAGCTTTATTTACATTTTCCCCCTTTTCTCCTTTCTTTTGCTTTTCCCTTTCCTTCTTTTCCCCTTCCTGCTTTTCTAATTCTCCTCCCTATTGAATATTATCTTTCTTTTACTTAGTATCTATTATACTTTTTTGTCCTTATTTACACTTATGGTTTCTCATACCAGAGAAACAATTTGATATGTACTCATGTGTGTCTGATTTATTTCACTTAACAGTATGTTCTTGAGGTACATCCATTTACCTATAAATATCTCAAGTTTATCCTTTTTTATGGCAGAGTAATACTCCATTGTATAGAAAAATCCCAGGACAAGCTCTGTTGCAGCAGATTCTCCGGAAGAAAACTCAGCTGCTCTCCTCCCAGAAGGAGCTCAGGGCCTTGCTTGCTGTCATCAGGGATGACTGCTGTTGGCTTCAGGGGAGCTCTGGTCTTCATCTCTGCAGCAAGCATCATATCCTGGCTCCAGTATAGATTTCGTCAGCCTTTTAGTGCAGACACCGATGTACATGGGATATTGCTGTGGGCTTTTAGCCCTTGATTGGATCTTTCAGGTCTCCAGTGTATAGATAGACATTCTGTACTCTTCCTGCATTTGGCTTGTGGGTGAACGTTGTTATTTGTAAATGTGTTGTATTAAATCTGCTCTCTTGCAAATCATTGACTCTAGAAAAGTAAGTAATACAAGCAGCAATTATGCAGTCTGTGGGGAATACACTGGGGAAGACTGACATATTGGTGAGAATATGGAGTAACTGGAACATTATATGTTTCTTTACAGAATTTAAATTCTCTTATTAAGTCACATTCACTATAAGCAATAGAAAGTTGACTAATAGAAGTATAAGCCATACACTATTCGCAAACAAAAAGTTCACAAATAGACTGTCTAGGATTAGAACATTTCAACTGTATCACCCATGAAATAGACTTTGCATCTCCTTCTGCGTCACTGTTTTCAGCTTGTTGATAATATAAGCTAGAGAGGATTACAGATGGTGGAATAAGCCTGGCAGCAAAATACAGTCTGTCTGGGACCTAGAATCAAGACACCTAAAAACAAGAAACTGGTGAAGAAAAAAAGAAATAGATCTCAAGGAAGCAGGAAGTACTGACAGAAAAATGAGAAACTACAGATAGCTGGAGAAATGGAGCACAGCACAGAGCAAAAGGCAAAGATGTCTGCAAAGCTTAGCCCCATCTCCTAGGGAGGAGGACTTGTCTAACATAAGGTAAGCCCAGAGAGTGGGGCATTGTGTGAATACCTGTAATCTCAACACATGGGAGGCTGAGGCAAGAGGATCATTGCAAGTTCCAGGCAGCCTGGGCTACACAGTGAGTTCAAGGTCAGCCTAAACTAAATAATGAGACCCTGTCTCAACAAACAAACAAACAAACAAACAAACAAACAAACAAACAAAGTAAGCCCAGAAAGGGTCAGCACTTCTAGGGAGAAAAAACAGACCAGGTCAGCAGCACTAGCCCCGAGAAAAGTCCACAGCTATTGTAAACCTCAAAAACAGCACAAGGGTTTATTCGGAAAGTGACTCCTTCCACATGGTGTGCTAGAGTTGGAGAAGATGTCCAGTGCGGTGCCTGCAACATCTGAGAGAGTCTAATCAGGAGCCGTTTTGGGAAGGGGCTACTTCTTTTAAGACTGAGCTACATAACAACTGCAGAACAACTGTACTTTAGGGTCTCTGGTGTCACCCTACCACAGTGATTGGATGAGAGACAGCCACATAAGACAACTGCAGAGAGGACACAGGCTAGACATAGGCCCCCTGAGAGGTTTAACCTCAAGCTGGGAAGGATACAGGGCCCACCCTCTGAGTTGAGATGCCAGGTCAGTTGTAAGTGGCACTGAGTCTGAAAGTGCTGGCATTAAGCCCAGAAGACTGCTTGATCCCCCTCCCCTGCCCCATTTCCTACATGCAACACACAGCTCATTAGTCTGTTTATTTTCTCCATATACCAACATGATCAGGGATGTGCATCAGCTTGGACAATTGCCATAGCCTGGGGTATGCAGACAGAATGAGCTCTGGAGCAGGGAGGGGCGTACCTCAAAAACCTACATATCATAAAGGTAGGCAGAGAAAGTGACGCCTCGGGCCACACAAGGGACACGGAAACTGGGGCATTAAGTAATACACACTTGAATAATCAATGAGTCACAGAAGAAATCAAGGAAGAAATTAGACAGTTCCTAGAATTAAATAATAAAACCAGTACAACATACCAAAACCTATGGGACACAATGAAAGTAGTCCTCAGAGGGAATTTTATAGCCATGAACACTCACATCAGAAAAACAGAATGAGCTCAAACAACCTAATGATTCACCTCAAGGTTCTAGAAAAACAAGAACAATGTAAATCCAAAGCTAGTACAAGGAAGTTATAAAGATAAGAACAGAATTAATGAAGTTGAGCCTAAAAGAATACAAGAATTAATGAGTCAGTGAGCCGGTTCTTCTAAAGAATAAGCAGAATAGACAAACCCTCTGTCAATCTTGCCAAAAATAAAGGAAAGACCATATCAATCACACTGGACACTGCCAAAATCCAGAAAATTATTAGCAACTTCTTCACAAACATGTATGCCAAAAAATTAGAGAACGCAGAAGAAATGGAGAGATTCCTACATATATATGAATAACCAAAGCTGAACCAAGAAGACTTAAAAATCTCGAACAACCCAATCAGTAACAGGCAATGCAATTGAAGTAGTAATAGAAATACTACCAACAAAGAAAAGCCCGAGACCTGACGGATTCAGAGCTGGATTCTATGAGAACTTCAAGGAACAGGAGAGACCCAAGATGGTGGATGAGGGTCAATGAATCAGACCCTCCAGGAATAATCACCCACAGGTAGAAAAATGAGGGCCGGAGAGGACTGCAAATGAATGGAATTCACACAGAAAAGACGAAAATAGGATCAAGAATTACACGATGACCCAAGCATAGATGGGAGAGGCGGCAGGAGGACGTGGCGCAGCCCGACCGGGGTACAGCCCCAGAGTCCGCAGAGAACAAAGGGACCATGTGATACACGTGGAGGAGACCCGATGAAACCATGGAGAAGAGTGAGATGGTGTGGCACACGTGGCAGAGGCTGGAGAGTCCGTGGGGATCAGCAGGAACACGACACAGCTGGCAGAGACTGCGGGATGCCAGGGGGGACCAGTGAACCTGGGAAACAGCACACAGTGCTGGTGCAGCTGCCAGCGAAAAGTCAGTGTGAAGTTCCTTCTCTACTCGGGGAGGATTGCAGAATTAGCAACAATCTTATAGAGTGAGAAAAAACAACTGGAACCAGACCCACGGCACCCCCAGTGACCCCAAGCCAGTGGTCGGTGAGTGAAGGCGGAGCGGCACTCTAGGGTAGAGATCTGTGGATAGAAGGAGCAAGGGATCACCATTTTTACTTCGGAAAGGGCACTGGGCTGGAACTTCAGTGGCGGAGGGTAGCAGATGGCAGATTTAAATCAGCAGCCTGCAGAGAGCTCAAACTCTTACTGTGATGGTCAGCAGCCAGTCTGGGCCCCCCAAATAAATGTCTGGTAGCTCACTGCAAGGTCTCCCTGCTACCATTAAAAGCGCTCCACACCCAGCACAGCACTGGGCACAGACTGCACCCGCGTGCCCAGCATAAACAAAGACACGCCTGGACTGGAGTTCTGTGACCTAGAAAGCGCCACAAGCTCAAAACAGAGTGGATTTTTTTTTGTTTTAATTTTTTTAATTAATTTTTTGCTTTGTTTTGTGTGTATGTGTGTGTGTGTGTGTGTGTGTATTTTAATCTGTTTAAGTTCTTGACCGATTGTACCCTGATTTGTTTTTATTCTCTTTTCTTTCTTTTCCCTTTCTCCACATTAGCTTCTGTTTATATCTTTTTCTTTCCTTTTAAAAACAATCTTACTGCCATTCTTTATTCAACAGTAGTATCTTCTTAGTTTTTAGCAGTATAATACTCTTTATACTTTTTAAATTTTTAACTGTTTAAATTTCTTATCTTGTCCATTAGCTTTTACTTAGTTTTTACTTGCTGTATTCCTCCTTCTATACAATATTTCCTGCATTTTTATCACATTACATACCAATTTTGTATATAGTCTTCCCTGATACCCTTTCCCAAAGATACAACTTCAAATCCTTAATACTAGTAGAATCTGTTGTCCTTCTACTATTTCCTTAATTTCAAACTATAGAACATAGGATTTATAAGAAGAGGGGAAAAATAAATCTCTTTCATGTTTTTATTCTTTCTCCTTATAGCTCTATGTCTCATACCTTACCACTTTGACTTTAACTAGACGTCTACCCTGGGCTTTGGAAGGTAGATCCATTAAAACTACTGTTAAATATAAGGGTAAAGAAAGGATTTGGGAAACATAAATGCAATGACCCATTGAAATATCTAATTGATGCTCCCAGGAGACTTTTCATTGACTTAAGTATACTTTGTTTTCATGTTATTTTGTATCTCCTTCTACTGTTACAAAGTTCAGTAGGCTGTTTTACTACTGTAGAATTGTGCTTCCATTGGCTCGGATTCAGTAGTTGGCTAAGTTCCCCCCTTGTCTAGGGAACAGACAAGTGGGAGGAAGAACAACTGCAAGCAGGATTTTATAGAAATGGTGTAAGACTCAAACTGGAGAAACTGTTTCAAAGTGAAATATCCTAGTAACAAAACCTAGAGACAGGGACAAAATCAAACAACTGAAGCAGCAAATTTAAGGACGGGACACAAAAAGTCAAAAACTATTTACAGAAAAGCAACAAACTGCTAAAAACCTTCATATAACCACAAACTCTGCTCACCCTCCCCCACACCAATTCCCATCCAGTACCACCCTCCTCCAAAGAGAGAAGAAAATCTAGGGGGAAGAAAAGAGGGATATATAAATATAAACTAACAGAGCTACAAACAAGATAATGGGGAGACAAGGGCCGGGAAAACCTCCAGTTACCCCCAACTCCCCTAAGGGAGAACAAGACAAAAGAAAAGTAGAAAAAAAACAAATGCCAGATAGCAGAAATCTATGAAAAGTTCACAGAAGAAGTGGAAAAAATAGAAGAATTTAAAAAGGAAATGAACCCAAAATTTGCAGCACTGTCACTCAATATGCCCACAGTAAATTTCAGGGAAATAGGCAAAAATTGGATGAGCTAACCAAGACAGTTCAAAACTTGAATGATAGATTCAACAAAGACATGGAAACCTCAAAAAGATGTCAAATAGAAATTCCAGAGATTAGGAGCACAATAGAATTTATACATACTTGGAATGATCAGTGGAAAGATAGGGTTTCCAATATTGAGGACAAAATAGTATATTATGATAAGGAGCTCAAAGAAAAGAAAATAAGAACAAAAAGAAAATAAAAGAACAAGAAAAAACTATACAGGAAATCCTAGATGAAAACAAAACAAAATAATCTAAGACTAATAGGAGTCAAAGAAAAGCATGAAGACTACACAGAAGCATTCACAAATACACTTACGGAAATTATTGAAGAAAATTTCCCAAATATAAAAAAAGACCTTAAAATGCAAGTAAGTGATGCGTATAGGACACCAAATAACTATGATGAAAGGAGATGTTCAACAAGACATATTCTTATCAAATTTACAGATTGCCAGCAAAAAAAAAAAATAGAATTTTAAAGGCAGTCGGAGAAAAACAAAAAATCATATATGAAGGTAAACCAATTAGAATCACAGCAGATCTCTCAGCATAAACCTTGAAGGCCACAAGAGCTTGGAGGAAAGTATTTCAAGCCCTACAAGCAAATAATTCCAACCCAGGCTAATGTAGCCAGCAAAATTATCCTTTAAAATTGGTAGAGAAATTAGATATTTCCATGAAAAAGACTAGCTCAGAAGATATATGAGAGCCAAACCAGCTCTAGAGAAAATACTCAAGAATATCCTAGACAGAAATGTAGGAGTAGACACACCTGAAAATGCTGAGGAAACCAGTGAGGCCAAGGGATAAACAACAACAAAATACATCAGAAAAGGTAAAACAAGAAACCAACAGACAAAGAAGATAATGATGGTAAATAACCAGCTGATCTCAGTAATATCTATTAATGTTAGCGGCCTCAATTCTTCAATCAAAAGACATAGAGTGGCAGAATGGATCGAAAAACAGAACCCTACAATCTGTTGATTTAGGAAACACATCTAATCCAAAAAGATTTTCACAGACTTAAAATCAAAGGATGGAAAACAATATTTCATGCACCAGGACCTAGAAAACAAGCAGGGGTTACAATTCTAATATCAGACATGGTAAACTTCAAGTTAAAATGGATTAGAAGAGACAAAGAAGGTCACTACATACTAGTTAAAGGAATAATACAACAGGAAGAGATAACCTTGATAAACATTTATGCATCAAATATTGAGCACCTACCTTCATAAAACAAAATCTGCTAAAATTAAAAGATCAAATAAATATTAACACAATTATTGTAGGGGACTTTAAAACCCCACTGTTAAAAAGAGACAGATCAACTAAACAAAAAGTCAACAGAGAAACTTCAGAGCTGATCCACACCCTTGAACTTATGGACCTAACAGATATATACACAGTATCCCACCCCTCCCTAACAAAGCATACATTCTTTTCAACAGTACATGGTACTTTCTCCAAAATAGACCACATACTAGTTCACAAAGCTGGCCAAAGTAAATATAAAAGAACTGAAATTATCCCATGCATATTATCTGACCACAGTGCAATGAAAATAGAAATAAATTAAAGAAGAAAAAGTCAGAAAAGGGAAAAGCTCATGGAAACTTAACAACATACTCCTAAACAACCAATGGATCACAGAAGAAATTAAAGAAGAAATTTAAAAATTTCTGGAAGATAATGACGATGACCACACAACTCAAAGAAACCTTTGGGACACGTTAAAAGCAGTTCTGAGAGGAAAATTTATTGCAATTAATGTACACATCAGGAAAACAGAAGAAGCCCAAATAAACAACCTTATTAACAGTCTTGAGATACTAGAGAAACAACAACAAACCAGCCCCAGACTGAAACTAAGGAGAGAAATCATAAAGATGTGAGCAGAAAATAATGAAATTGAAACCAAAAAAATATATATACAATGAATGAATCAAGCAAAGAGTTGGTTCTTTGAAAGAATAAAAGAGACAAGCCATGAGCAAGACTTACTAAGAGAGAGAAAAGACCCATATAAATGCAATTAGAAATGACAAAGGTGAAATCACAACAGATATTGTCAAAATCCACACGATAGTAACTATTTTGAAAAATTATATTCCAACAAACTAGTAAATATGGAAGAAATGGACAGATTTCTATTCACAAACAAACTACCAAAACTGACTCAAGAAGACATTAATATACTCAACAACCTAATCACAAGCAAAGAAATTGACTTAGTAATAAGGATTCTAACTAAAAAAAAGCCCACGACCTGATGGATTCATAGCTGAATTCTATAAAACTTTTCAGGAAATTGTATCACCCAATATTCCTCAAGTTGTTCCAGGAAATTGAAAGGGATGGAGTGCTTCCAAACTCATTCATGGAAGCCAGTATCACCCTGATTCCAAAACCAGACAAAGACCCAACTAAAAAAGAGAACTATAGGCCAATCTCCTTAATGAACATAGATTCAAAAATCCTCAACAAGATATTAGTAAATAGGATGCAACATTTTATCAAAAAGCTGATACACCACGATCAAGTAGGTTTCATCCCAGAGGATGGTTCAACGTACAAAAGACTATAAATGTAATTCACCACATAAATAGGAGCAAGGTCAAAAACCACATGATCATATCAATAGATGCAGAAAAGGCCTTTGACAAAATCCAACACAACTTCCTGATAAAAAGCCTGAAGAAAATAGGCATAGAAGGACCATACCTGAATATGATAAAGACTATCTATGACAAACCAACAGTCAGCATCATACTAAATAGGGAAAAACTGAAGGCATTCCCCCTAAAATCATGAGCCAGGCAAGGATGCCCACTATCACCTCTGATATTTAACATAGTATTTGAATCATTAGCCAGAGCAATTAGGCAAGAAGAAGAAATAAAAGGAATATGTATAGGAAAGGAAGAACTCAAATTATCACTATTCACAGATGACATAATACTCTACATGGAAGACTCAAAGAACTCCACCAAAAAGCTCCTAAAATTAATAATGAACTTCAGCAAAATAGCAGGATATAAGACCAATGTGCAAAAATCATTAGCATTTGTGTATACCAACAATGAACAGGATGAGAAGGAAATTATAAAAATAGTACCATTCACAGTTGCTTCAAGAAAAATGAAAATATTTAGGAATTAACCTAACTAAAGAAGTGAAAGACCTCTACAAAGAAAACTATAGCACTCTGAAAAAAGAGACTGAAGAGGATACCAGAAAAGGGAAAGATGTCCCTTGCTCCTGGTTAGGCAGAACCAATATTGTTAAAATGGCCATACTTCCAAAACTGTTATACAGATTCAGCACAGTTCCAATCAAAATACCAACAGCATACTTCACAGATCTAGAGAAAACAATCCTAAAATTTATATGGAGACAAAGGAAGCCTCGAATAGCAAAAGCAATACCGAGTGATAAGACCAAAGCAGGTGGTATAGCAATCCCAGACTTCAAGCTATACTACAAAGCATTCGTAAGAAAAATGGCTTGGTACTGGAACAAAGATAGACATACAGACCAATGGAACAGAATCAAGGACAAAGAAACTTCTCCAGGAATATTCAAACATATGATCTTTGACAAAGGATTAAAAAACATACGTTGGAGAAAAGATAGCCTATTTAACAAATGGTGTTGAGAAAACTGGTTGTCAGTTTGTAGAAGAATGAAACTGGACCCATATCTCTCACCATATACTAAATTAAAACCAAAGTGTATCAAAGATCAAAATATTAAGACAGAAATATTAAACCTTCTGGAAGACAAAATAGGTAAAACACTTGAAGACAAAGGAGTAGGAAAGGACTACCTAAACAGAACTTCAGTGCACAGGAAATAACAACAAGAGTCAACAAATGGGACTACATTAGATTAAAGAGTTTCTGTACAGCAAAAGAGTCAATTAGTAGGGTGAAGAGAAAACCCACGGAATGGGAAAAAAATCTTTGCTAGCTACTCCTCAGACAGAAGACTAATATCTAGAATATATAAGGAACTTGAAAAAATTAAACTACCTAAAATCAATGACCTGCTCAAGAAATGGGCCAGAGAAATGAACAGATACTTCGCAGTGGAAGAAATACAAATCGCCAACAAATACATGAAAAAAATGTTCAACATCTATGGGTATTAGGGAAATGCAAATTAAAACAAATCTAAGATTCCACCTTACCCCAGAAAGAATGGCAATCATTAGGAAGTCAAACAATAACAAATGCTGGCACGGCTGTGGTGAAAAGGGAACCTTCCTACACTGCTGGTGGGAATGCAAACTAATACAACCATTATGGAAACCAGTATGGAGATTTCTCAAAAGCCTGAAAGTAGAAATCCCATATGTTTTAGTTACTTTTCTCTCGTTGTTGGGACAGAATACCCGACACCCAAAGTTAGGGGAAGAGAGGTTTATTAGCTCACAGTTTGTAGAGGTTTCAGTCCATAGTCCACTGGGTCCGAGGCAGGGCGGCAGCAAAGTAAGGTGAGGAATCCAAGGAATGTATGCAAATAAGCAATGCAAACAAGCAGCTAATTAGCTTCTTCCTGTATCTTATATCTTATCTAGGCTCCCTGTCCTTAGGGCGGGCAGCACTCCCACCCTTAATCCTAATACCCTTAATTTTAGTTTCACATCCTTGATCCCAGCAGAACCATGCCAAACCGATCAATGGATCAATTTAGTAACCACACACTCTAGATCCAGCTATCTCTTACCACATGAGGCTTTGGGGGGACATCTAGGCACAAACCATAACACCACACAACCAAGCCATTCCCCTACTAGGTATCTTCCCTGAAGAGTTAAAGACATTATACTACAGAGATACTTGCACAACAAACTAGAGTCATTAATAGGAAAATGGATGGACCTGGAAAATATAATGTTGAGGGCAATAAACCAGACTTGCAAGCTTGAATATCGTATAATAGCCCTCATCTGAGGCAAAATACAAACAAAAGGAAAGGGTAAACAATGGATACAAAAAGGCAAAGTGTTAGATATAAGCTAATAAGCAAAGGGTTCAAGGGAACAAGAAGAGGGCAAAGGGAGCAGGGAATGGGAATCCAGAGAAATAATGATATTTTAAAAATAAGAACCTAATAACCCAAATGTAAAACAGTGACACATACACTAGTTACTACAGTAAGTTTAGTTAGCTGTGACTTAATGCTGCATCTATGTGGTTGTTTACATTGCTTGTTGTTATAAGCAAAAGGCACAATGTATTGTGGTCTGCAACAAATCATCAAAAAGATCATGTACCAGACCAAGTAGGGTTCATCACAGGGGTGCAAGGATGGTTCAACACATGGAAATCAATAAATTTAATTCATCACATAAACAGAAGCAAAGACAAAAATCACATGATTCTCTCAATAGAGAGAAAAATCCTTGACAAATCCAATATCCATTCATGATAAAAATCTTGAACAAAATAGGTATAGAAGGGCCTTATCTCCATCAGATAAAAGTCATTTCTTGTAAATCAATACCCAACATCATATTAAATGGGGAAAAGTTGAAAGCTTTTCCTCTAAAATCAGGAACAAGACAAGGATGTCTACTATCACCACTCCTGTTCAATACAGTACTCAAAACCTTAGTCAGAACAATCAGGTAAGAGAAAGACATAAAAAAGATGTGTATACAAGAGCAAGAAGTCAAATTACCATTATTCATAGATGACATGCTCCTTTACATGGAACACCCAAAAAATTCCACCAAAAGACTCTTGGAACTAATAAACAAATTCGGCAAGGTAACAGGATACAAAATTAATGTACATAAACAACAGCATTCCTGTATGCCAATAATGAACCCACTGAAAAAGAAATGAGGAAAACAGTACCATTAGTAGTCTCCTCAAGGAAAAATTAAATACTTAGGAATTAACTGAACAAGGAGGTAAAAGACTTCCTGTAATGACACTGTAATACTCTGGAGAAGGAGATTAAAGAGGACATCAGAAAATGGAAAGATGTCCCCCCTTCCTGGATAGGCAGAACTACTATTGTCAAAACGGCCTTACTTCCAAGACTGATACTATACAGATTTAATGTAATCACAGTCAAAATACCAACAGCATTCCTCACAGAACTATAGAAAACAATCCTAAAATTCATATGGAACCAAAAGAGACCCAGAATAGCAAAAGCAATCCAGGCAAGAGCAAAGAGTCCTGGATTTCAAATTATATTACAAAACTACAATGATTAAAAACAGCATGGTAGTGACACAAACACAGACATGCAGATCAATAGAAGAGAATGGGAGATGCAGAAACAATCCCAGGCACACTCAGACATCCGATCCTTTACAAAGGCACCAAAAACACACAGTGGAGAAAAGATGGCCTGTTTAACAAGTGTTGTTTGGGAAACTGACTATCCACACACAGAAGATGAAATGTAGACCTATATCTTTCACCATGTACTAAACTAAAATCAAAATGGATCAAAGATCTACATATTAAAACAGAAACAATCTGCTGGAAGATAAAACTCTTGAAGGCATAGGCATAGACTTTCTGAACAGAACCCCAGTTGAATAGGAAATAATACCAAGAACCAACAAATGGGATCATATAAAATTAAAAAGCTTCTGCACAGCAAAGGAAACAACCAACAGTGAAGAGACAGCATACAGACTGGTAATAAATTTTTGCCAGTTATTCCTCAAAAGACTAACATCTAGAATATATAAAGAACTCAAAAAAAATTAGACCACCCCCAAAATAAAAGACCCAATCAAAAGATAGGCAATTGAAATGAATAGCTGTTTCTCAGAAGAAGTAGTACAAATTGTCAACAAATATATGAACCTCTGTTCAGCATCTCTGGCCTTTAGAGAAATGCAAATCAAACTAACACTGAGATTCCAACCTACTCCAGAAAGAGTGGCCATCATCAAGAAATCAAATAATAATAAATGTTGGCAAGGCTGTGGGGAAAACAGAACCCTTCTATGTTGTCAATGGGAATGGAAACTGGTATAACCACTGTGGAAATCAGTAGGGAGATATCTCAAAACTCAAACCAAAACTTCCATTCAAGATAGGTAGTCCCCTTCTAGCTGTCTTTCTGCAAGAAAAGACATCATGCTACAGTGATACAAGCCTACCTATATTCACAGCAGCACTACTCACAATAACTAAATCTTGGAAACAGCAATATGTCTACCAACAGATAAACTGATAAAGAAAATGTGGTATTTATTTGGGATGGAATATGACTCTACTATAAAGAAGGATAAATCTGAGTCATTTGTAGGAAAATGGTTGCACCTTGAGACCATAATGTTAAGTGAAATAACTCAAACATACAAGATTAAATATTGCATGGTTTCTCTTATTTGAAAAACTCAAAGTATAAATAAATTAAAGAGCAAAATAAAAGATAGATAATAGGAAACAGTGAGATAGATCATTGCAAATGGGAAGGGGACCAAGAGAAGGTGGGAGGGGAAGGGGCTGTAAAAAAATTTTTAAAACGTGTCATGTACATGTACCAGCTCTTCATCATGCATGTTATGGTTTGTGTCTAGATGTTCCCCCAAAGCCTCCTGAAGTAAGAGGTGGCTGGATCTAGAAATGTGTGATCCTGGGATTAAGGGCGTGTGATCACTAAATCCATTCACTGATTGGTTTAGCACCACCATAATCCTAGCAGCCTGGATAAGATATAAAGTATAGGAAGAAGCTGGTTGGGCCCCTTGCTTGCATCCCTTGCTTACCTTGTTGCCTTCTGCCTGTCTGTCATGCCACCCCACTTTGGACCCAGCTAACTATGGACCGAAACCTCTACAAACTGTGAGCCGAATAAACCTTTCTTCCCTTAACTTGGGGTTTCTTCCCTTAACATTGCTGGGACAAAATACCTGACACCCAAAGTTAGGGGAAGAAAGGTTTATTTGGCTCACAGTTTGTAGAAGTTTCAGTCTGCAGTCAGCTGGGTCCAAGGAAGGGGGGCATGGCAGACAGGCAGAAGTCAGCAAAGTAAGCAAGGAATGCAAGCAAGCGATGCAAGCAAGGGGATGGGAACCAGCTTCTTCCTGTATTTTATATGTTATCCAGGCTACCTGGCTTTAGGGTGGGCAGTACTCCCACCCTTAATCCTAATACCCTTAATCCTAGCGTCACATCCTTGATCCCAGAAGAACCATGCCAAACCAATCAGTGGACTAATTTAGTAATCACACACTCTAGATCCAGCTGTCTCTTACCACATGAGGCTTTGGGGGGACATCTAGACACAAACCATAACAAATAGTAAAAATGAATTTAAAATATATGCGTGCATGTGTGTTGTTGCCTCTTGGTCATTACATGGCTGCATGAATCTAGGCACAGCAACCACATCCAAAGACAGAAAAGCAGTAATACTTCTCTTATGAGACCATCTTTTTTTGAGAATAAAAAGTACTTCTCGGGAGACTTGGATAGACTCTTTATATCTCATTAGCCAGAACTGAGTCATACACTGATTTCTGGACAAATCATGGGCAATAGAAACTATACAAGATCAGTTGCTGGTTGAGACCAAGCGTCACTCACTGCTCTGAGGTAGAGCCGAACACTCTCAGAGAGAACGGCCGCTCCACCGTTTCTGAACCCAGGTTCAGCTCTGTTCGAAAGGGTTAGCGGAGGACAACTCTTGGGTGGGCAATAGCGCCTGCTACACCTTTAGATTCAAGAATATTCCATACTTTTAGAACATGACTACTTTGAAGCTTCTACTTTGTAGCATGTTAAATTTCTATGTTAATTTAGACAGAAAGTATTTTGTGATATTCAAGCTTTTCATCAAGAGTTGGTATGTTTTTGATTTATTGCAATCTTATTTTAAGAACTTTAACAACACTTGCAGCTTCTTTAATATACATCCTGCAGCTTTCTAGTTCAATATAGGCCCACATAAATATTTTAGAGTATCTGTCATAATTGTAAATGGGTTTTTTTAGTGTTTATTTACAGGTATTATTGGTATTTGCACATATCCCTTGTATTTGCCATCTTTCTAAATTGTCCCATGAGAAGCAATGTAGCACAGTATTTCATAACAGGAAATCAAACTGCCAGACTTTTAATTCCAGCCCCACTGCTTTTGAGCTGTGTGACCTGGGCAAGTTACTCTGTTTCTTCATCCTGTAAAATGGGTACTAAAAACCCTTCTAAATGTTATTACAAGAGTTAATAAAGTAATACATATGAAGATATAAAATAATTCCTGGGATAAGCAAATGGTATATTTTCTATTATTAGAAAATAATATCCTATGAACTTCAGTCATTTTTAAGTAGAGTATCTTAGGTTATCTAGGGATACAATCATGCCATTAGCAGGAACAGGGAGTCTTCTGTTCCAGGATTTATTTAATTATTTTTTGTTTTTCATTTCATTTTCTTTCACTACAATGGAGGTAGGGGCTAGTTCCTTATTTAATTAAAATAAGAATTTTGCAATTTAAGATATTTGCTTTCAGGTCTTGGTAAAGCAACTTTATTATACTTAAGTGATCTGCTTTTATTCCTGCCTTCCACTTAGGGCTGGTATTGAGAAATGCCAAATTTTTACCAAATCCCTCTTCAGCATCTGCTGATATACTAAGCAGTTTTGTTGCATTTAATTTCTTCACACAAATTGATACATCTATAGATGTCGACAGCTATTTGTATTTCTGCTAACTCTATTTGGTTATGGAACAACAAAGCCCATAATTTTCAAATTTCACACTTTTTTGCATTTTAACAACACTGAAACTGGGTCACACAATGCAATCACAGTGTTCTACAATTGCTGTTGACTAGACAGTAGATACGACATAGTTGTCATGGGCTGAAGACTCATCAATGTGATAACAGCTGCTCAGATTATTGACCCCTTATTTGAGTTATATACATTGTTTTTACTCCATGAGTTAAGTTTAATTGCTGTATAAAAGCAAAAAGTTACACTCTGATTTGGTGCTGAAATGAAAAAGGTATTACACATGCATAGATTCATGAAATTGGAGCAATGGGAAATGAATTTGATAATAAAGCAAATTTTGTCATCAGAAATGACTTCATTTTCTTACTTTCTTTCAAAGCAACAACCGAGACACTTACAGAATGAAGAAAGCAAGCTACATGCACATGAAGTCTATTATGTTTTGCTATTATGATACACACAAGAGAATTGGAAAAGTTGCCAAATCTCTGGAAATGGATAAAAGCAATTCCAAAGCAAATCATGTGTGAAAGACTAGCATTAAGATAGTGAAATTACCAAAAACTCCTTGCTAACTTTGAATAGAAAACTATACAGACAGAGCACCCTTTAAGTAATGTTGATTACCAGTATTTCTAATGGTCAAATGACGATACCGTGCGCAAATCCAGAAATCACTGACTCTTGAGTCCAAAAAGGGTAAAGTAGTTGTATCAGTGAGGGTTCACCAGAGAAGCAGATTTTATGATTATGTAAAGTGCAAGGTAAGCTTATAACAGCTGCCTGCAGAAATGGGTGGAAGAATGCAAATGGCCGTCTGCGTGCTGGAGGGTCAGAGGATCAAGTCAAAGGTCGAAGGCTTGGAGCTCATTGAAGAGCCTGGTGCGAGTCTGTGTCAGAAAGCTGAAGGATTTATGTTGGAAAGCTAAAGAGTCCGCACTGAAAGATGGACAGCTGGAAACCAAAGTCCAAATGCAGTGGTGAAGACAGGGGCTCCTCTGAAGAAGCAGAAGGCTGACTTCCTTCTTTCCCTTTTGACTCTATACAGGCTACCCACCTATTGGTTGGTGCCACCCACTTCCAGTATGTCGTCCCTCCTCAGTCTGGAGCTTACAAGTCAATCATCCACAGACGCACCCAGAGCTTTACTAATCTACTAAGCGGTTCTGGTTCTTAAGCAAGTCAAGTTGACACATCACCATTAACAATTACAGAAGTGTCAAACTTTTTTTTTTTTTTTTTTTTTTTGGTGGTGCCGGGGATCGAACTCAGGCCCTTGTGCTTACAAGGCAAGCACTCTAATCACTGAGCTAAATCCCCAGCCCCAGAAGTGTCAAACTTTGAATGTGAAGTTATCTAAGGAATGTCTTAACATGTTTGTTTCATGTCTGTATTTTTCTTTCAGTACAGGAGAGTAGTTTTATTTCTTATTTGAGTCAAAGTCTCTTTCTAAGTCACTAAGTTGCCCAGGCTAGTCTCAAACTTAAGATCTCACTCAGAGTGCTGGGATAGCAGGTGCACACCACCACAGCCAGTTCTATTTCTCTTTTTATGGGGTTTTTTTTTTTTTTTTTTTTTTGGTGCCGGGGATCGAACTCGGGGCCTTACGCTTGCTAGGCAAACGCTTTAACCGCTGAGCTAAATCCCCAGCCCCCTATTTCTCTTTTTAAGCATATGTCTAGTATTGTATGAGATGAGAATACAGACTGAGACCAATCAGAGTGCAGCAGTACTTGAACCACGATGATTGGCCAGTAAGAGCGAAATCCTGAGCTTTGTTCATTCCTTAGTCTAACTGTGCTTCTGCATGCTAGATCCTGGCAGCCATCCCGTGACCACAAGAAGAACCAGCCCTGGCACGAAACCAGAATACGAGTAAGAGTAGAAAATCAGAAGAGGCTGGATAGTTGCTGATATTACTGAACTGCAGGATCACTTTGAGGTAATTACTTTGTTACTTGTAAACCAACGCTTCTTAACTGAATGAAGTCTTGGTGAATGTTAGTTGATAGTGCAAATGCCAGTGAGTGAGGGCACTCAAGCAGCCCCGCTTCCCTAGCTGGGAACAGAGTGGTCCCATCATGCAGCCCTCAGTCATTGGCTCATCTGGTAAGCTACCGGCCACAACTGTGGAAGGCTCCGGAGAGTCTACAGATGCTGCTGCGAGGCACACTACAGAAGCAGACTATCTTTACGCTTCAAGAAGAGCAGATTCAAGGGAAATTGGAAAGTAGGAAAGACATTTGAAGCCAATCTGAGGGGGTGTAACAGCAAGGGGGTAAATGCTTGCTGTTGCCATGCATGGACTTACTGTTTTAGGGCTCGATTCGTGGGGAAGGAGACAAGATACCACTCACAAATATTAATCAAGTTTTTCAATAACAATAAAGAGAAAAGAAAAAAAAACCTCTAGGAAAGTCATACCACCAATCCATCGTTTCTATCACTGGCACTCTGCAGCACAGGAGCAGTTCAAGCAGAGATCTTAACTTTTGCTAGAGAAGCAGCACCACGTGGGACGCGAGAGGAAACAGCAGTCGTGGAGGCGCCGCCAGCAGCAGCCCCCATCGAGGCACAGAGACGTCCAGCAGCCTCAAGGGCACGAAAGTAGAAATCAGCAGCCATTGTGGGGGCGCAACAAAAAGGGGGACCAGCAGCCCCCACCGG